>JAZGTK010005409.1:0-22514 GCA_036877625.1 Ambastaia sidthimunki
TGACAGTTTAAAGAATGACAGTTAAATGACAGTTTAAAGAATGACAGTTAAATGACAGTTTAAAGAATGACAGTTAAATGACAGTTTGCATGGATGGATGGACAGATAGACGTACAGACAGAAAGACAGACAGACTGACTGATATGCAAATGTTATAGGTACTGTAAGTACAGTAAGAGATCACAATAAAAGCTACATCGGCTTGGTATCTGTCTTAGTCTGGTCTCGTCTGCATTGACAGTTTTACAGTAACGTAAAGTGTGTGTTTGTGTGTGTGCACCACTTTCCTCTAAAGATCCTGTGATAATTTATTATTTTTGTTTTGTTATTAAAGTCCAGGGTCATGTGTATTGTGCACTGTGTGCTGGGTTTGTCTGAGGCAGACGGGGGTGTACTGATGTCATTGCTTTCCTGAAGAGGAATATAAAAGCATATTGATTTGCTGCCTGTATGGAAAGTCATATCAAGGCGCCACTCCTGAAGCTGAAAAGATGAAGGACAAGTCCATGGTGGAAGTGATGAAAGCATTAGAATATTGTGCTGCAAAAGACAACTCGCACAATTGATCTATTTGAAAAGGAAATGTTTTTTACCATTTACATCAAGGCCAGTGTCAAATAAACAGCCTTCACAGCCTCTAACACCTGTCCACCCCCCAAATAAAGTAACACACACATGCGCACACACACACAAACACAACCAAATTTGTAATTTTCTATCCAACTAAGCTTCCACAAGGTCAGCGGGTCTAACTGCCAGTTTCCACCAATATTCCTCTCCTACCAGTCCTCTACTGTAAAATTGGGACTGTACCTTTCATTAAGGCCGTTTAGTAAGTTTGAGGGCAATAGCTCATGTCAGCATCCCTATTAACAGGGAACATCTCGGAATGTTGCTAACATTCTCTAAAAGTTTTCTCAAAGTTATCAAAAACTTTCTTGCACTATTGTTAGTAGACCTTTTTAGCGTTATATATCAAAAACATTATTCTTAAGATGTTAGTGGAAAGTTACAGAACAAAAATGTTTGAATAGCATTCTTAGAACCAAGCAATAACATTAATACAACATCTGAAAAGACCCTTCAAAATAACATTTTAAAGTTTTTGTTACTTAACAGAAACATTAAGGAAACATTCCCACAACCTAAAACTGTTTGCTAGGATTTAATCTCTTTAAATATCAGCTTTTATGGTTGCCAGCTAAATGCTGTTGTATTCCATGTTATTGTTCAATACTTGTTCTTTCTGCCTTTAGTTTGAATATGTACATGACTTCAAGTCCACTGACCCCTCAAATAATTTTAAGTTCTAACCTTCAGACAAATGCTGATCAAAACAGTATTCTGTGTACTAACTTAAGCATTAACTGCTAAATCAGCAATACCATGTCAACAAATCATCATTGGGTAATGAATGGTGCATTGATTAATTGCATTTAGGATATGCAGAAATAATACAATCACAGACTCTGTCCACTAAGAGTTTCTCATTGCCAATATGATAAACACTTTCAATTGAAAAATTGAAGACTGACCATCAGAAGTCTTACGTGTGTTTGAATTCCTGAGTTCATCAAAAACCAGAGTTACTGCATTTCCAATCATGGCTCCCTTCATTGCAAGGTCACGGCCATGCTGGATGATTTGTGGTGTGTGTGTGTGTGATCTCTGCATGCCCACATCTGCACTTGTGATTAAACAGCTGTTTCTGCTTTTAAGATTCTACGCTCATTTCATGGACTGATACGTGTGGATGTCAATTACTGTTTTACTAGACGTCAAAAAAAGTTTTACTAGTTTAGCGATTTTCAGATAATGTTACATCCCAGTTTATAATGTTGTATATCACCCAAGCTAACAGGAAACGTTCTTGGGATGTTGGCTAACATTCTCTTAACGTTCTCTTACAGTTATCAAAAACATTCTTGCAGTAACATTAGTAGATTACAGGATTAAAAAATGTTTTTAACCAAGCAATAATGTTAATACAATGTCTGCAAAACTGGAGGTTTGGAATTTTCCTAGAACTTCCAAAATAACATTTTTGTTAGTGAATGGAAACGTTCTTACAACCTAAAATTGTTAGCTGGGTTATTTGTAGTTTTCATGAACTCTTATGCAAAATATTTAATATTTTATTCATTCTGAGCTTAAAGCAGGAGCAAAAGGTTGAACGTAAAGATGTTTTCGTGATCCGTCTGTGGATCGCTAATGTTTACATAAACTTCTGTGTGGAAACTAAATCCACTCCCAGCAGAGTTTAGCCTCCCTTTACTGACACACACAAACACAACACAGAAACAGCCCACCGGGTTGTCATGACCCAATGAGAATAAGAATTTGGCTTAAGTTTTCAACAACAGCCTTGAAGAGCATAAAAAAGCTCTGTTTTTCCCCTACGTTTGCAATTTTTTACTCTTTTTGCAGAGACCGATTTCGTGCTTTGTGTAATTCTGATGTCACAACACATTAGACTGATAAAATAAATGAAACAGCACAAAACCTCATGTCCTCTATTACAAACAATGGGAAGCATTAAAAAGAATTCGCATGAACATTTTTGTGCTTCTAGCTGGCTTGTTGTGTTATGAGAAGTTCTGTCTGTTACTATAGTAACGAACTCGAATTTCTTCCTGTCTGCCTCTATGACTTTACCCATAAAGTGATATGGCCTTGTGCCGAAGAGAGTTACAAATTGAATACTCTTTTTTTTCAAGGGCTTCTGTCATTCTGTCTGTGGATTTTAGAGGTATGGGAGAGGAAATTCATTTGACATGCTGGTGTGTGTGCGCTAAGATAAGAGTGTACAGTATGTGTGTGTGTAACACAAAGCTTATCTATACATCTAGTAAATGGCTTATTATCTAATGTTACATGCATTATTGTTTTCAAAGAAGGACTTTACTGATGGTTCAGAACTCAGTAAATTTCTATTTACTTTCATGTAGAAAAGAAATTACCTTTTGCAGGTTACAAATGAGAGCACAAATGACATTATGAACAAACAATGTAACGTATAAACTGAGTACAAGCTTGCTGCTGTTGTAGTACTGCCAACATAAAAGAGAATTAAAGCCGTCAAAAACAGCTACATGATCATGAGGATGTCAGAGCACAAATAAACGTTAAAATAAATGTTTTTGGCAACATGCCCGAAACTGTAACTAACATAATTATGCAATCCTGTCAAATAATTAGCATATGTTCATTCCAATAATTGTGATGTCAAGAAAATACACTTGAGCTTCCTGAAGTTCCTACATGGACCCTTGGTTGAAAACCTTGGATCTCCAGTCGTATTTGTAATCACACAAAATGCAAAAAGACATCTTGAAAAAAACAAGTCAGCAATGAATTCAGCGCAGTCTAAGTTTGAAAGGTTTCTTTGAACATGATGTAAGATGCAGCAAAACTTCTGTCTGCTCTTTCATAGCAAGCTCACTGGTTTAGGGGGGATTTGGGTTTGTTTTGCAGCGAGAAGACATCAGTCATCAATTTGACCATGACCTCATACCAAAGTATTCTACAGGAAAAAGTGAGGCCACTGACACCAAAAGTTTGGCCGAAACTGAGTGATGCAACAGGACTATGACCTCAAGTGCAACAGCAAATCAACAACTGTATTGCTGGAACGGAAAGAAATGAAGATGTTCAAATGTCCATGTCAAAGTCCAGAACTCAAGCTCATTGAGATGTGGCATGAACAACTGCCCTCAGTCAAACATCAATGAACTGAAGTCATGTTGAAAAGAAGAGTGGGCTAAAATCCATTCAAAATGCTCATAGGCTGATAAACTTATGTAGAAAACTATTACATTTTGCTACAGGCGGTTATACAAGCTACTGAGGCCACACTGCAAACTTTTGGAAGTGATTTGCCAAACTGCATTTAAATGTGGAATACAGGGGTCACTCCTGAAATTTCCCGACTATGATTCTGAATCTTAAAAAAATGCTGTTACACTATTTCAGGACCTCGTAAGGATCACCCAGCTAACAGGAAATGTTTTCAGAACATTGGTCAATGTTCTCTAAAAGTTCTCTCAAAGTTATCAAAAATCGTTTTTGCAGTAACCCTAATAGAACCTATTTTTAACTTTATATACCATATAAGCAAGAAAGAAATGCTACACAAATATAATAAATGTTTAAATAACTTTCTCATAACCAAACAGTAACGTTATTATGACATCAAAAAAACTAGTCGTTTTGAACATTCCAAGAACTTTTAAAATAAAGCTTATAATGTTTTTATTACTTAATGGGAATATTAGGGAAACATTCTTACAACCTAATTTGATAGCTGGACCGACTTTTTATGATTTAAGATATAAAAAAACAAACAACGAAAACATGTTATTCTACATGTTTGTATGACCAAATAACTCTAAAATTATTTTAATAATTCATTCATTCATTTTTTTTATCTCTATGTTGGTCTGAATGCACGTGTCCACTGCAGCGGTGGAAACGCCCAGTGAAGCTCACGACGTCAGAGCGTCAATCCCACAATCCACCTCGACGCTCGACTCCCATATAAATGAATAAACGCCCAGTTACTGTTACAACACTATGGCAACATTAGTGCAGATACACAATCCGGAACATTTACACAGAACGTGTGCAAATGACACGCTTTATAAATGAATGTTACGCTGTGTGTTTAAGAGCCGCAGTGCATGAATAATGAACTCCCTCGCTTGTCTCGACAGGGTATAAATTAAGTGGTCAGGTTATGCAGAGCTATATGGCCATTGCAAGGTCATAATAAGATATTAAAATGTCACGTCCTGTGATTTTAAAACAATGACATAAACCAGTATGCATGCTTATTTTACGTGCATGCTCAACTTTACGCGTCTTTTGCATTAACCAACCGTACCTTAACTTTCTTTACAGACTTATTAAAACGCGTTAAGCATTGACCTCCATCTGTTGTTCTGTCATTAACCCTCATCAAATAAACAAACCTCCGCTCTTCTCTGTGTTTGCTTTGGGTGACTGTACGAGAAGAGCTCTGGAGGGCAATGACCGTGATAAAGACCAGTAGCACTCCGGTCGCCTCCTGCTCCCGGCACCGATAAGAGGTCGCTGCGCTTCCGAATATGAGCTGAGTGATGCGCGCAGAGGCGAGATCAGCCGATCACAGACAGCTTCAGACGAGATGAGCTTTTTTAATGCAAATGCAAAACTATTTTAATGCAAAACAGGTGTTGCAGGTGTAGGATCCAGATTTATTATTTGTCAACATATTACCAAACTTGTTAATTGTACAAACATAAACAAAAATGCCATCTAACATCTACATGTAATAAAAACAGAGTGATTTTTTCCAGAAACATTTTTTGTTTTTCTGATTGAAAATCTCTTTACGTCATGATAGCAGTCACTACGTAAAAGGGTTATAAAATGTTCATCCAATTATTGCATTCAGACCGAATGCTATGATAAGACGTATGACTTGAACTGTATGCATTCATGTGTTAGAGGAGATGTGGAGAGTTTTGCTTTCAAAGCTAGCTTGCTACTATTACCCTACCTATCATTTTAGCATAAGTTGCATAAGACAAAAGTATGGAAGATTATTGCTCAACAACAACGATATATCTTCTTTTATAAAGTTAGTAAATGTATTTGTTTTGCTATCCAAATGATTAAATGCTGCATTGTATTAATAGCATTTGTCGTTTTTCTTCCTATGATCCGTGGCCCTCTGAAGTGACCCGTGGTTCTGTCCCATCAGTTAAGAACAACTGCTGGAGATTACACAGGTCAGTTCTGGACCTGTTTTACACTTGGAGCGATTGTGGGAAGTTTATGGTAACCCTGAGGCTTTGAAAATGTTTCTCTAAAAGTTAGAAGCTTGAAAGCTGCTCTGATGTTTCACTTAGTGCTTTCTCTCATACTCATTCTCACACACACTCACTCTCTCTCTCTCTCTCACACACACACACACACACACACACACACACACAGGTTTTCAGGGTCGTTCAGAAGCAGCAATGTCTGCTGTTTCAGCCCAGCTCAAGGTCAGCACACAGGCATACAAACACAAGGTCGTTCTGCTCACGGTACATAAAGGAACAGATGCCAAGCACACAGGTCCCTCCCTCCACCACTAACGCCACTCAGCGACACGTCCACCAGCTTAACGACCCGGCCTGATGGCTTCCGTCCCTTAATGGACCATCAGGGTTAGCGCAGAGGCTACGTGGGTTGAGTGATGTGTTTGTGTGTTTGTATGCCAGTGTGTGTACATGGTTGGGAATTGGCCATGGAGAGTAGAGCAAATGGACCCTTTCTACCTCGAAACAACCTGAGGGCCTCATTGAGTGCACAAAGCCTGCCCTTCGTCTGGCTTTTGTGTCGCTCTCTGAGTAAATGGTTATCAGGGCCATTTTCTGCTCAGCACAGGGAACTGAAAGCTTGGCCCTGGCACTATCTTTCGAACTGAAGAAAGCAACAATGGAAAGATAATTCACTCAAAAGTAGGACAACTTGTTTCACGTCACCTTCAAGCAAGGGCAAACAGAATTTAGAATTTAAAATATATAACATGTATAAGAACGAATAAAGTAGCATTTTATATAATTATATAAATTGAACAGCTTTTCTAGTGAGAGGAGAATGATGCTGACCGCAATCAAAAAACTTATTTTAAGAATAGTTTAATTTGGTTTAAATCAATGCCTACCTGACTCTTAAAACTAAATTATACTGACGGACAGACACACAGCATTTTTAAAGGTAAATGCTTAAAAAAATCCTTACTGCCAACCGATTAAACTAAGTTTCTGAGGTTTCAGAACCTCATTTTGTCTGGTTCACAGCAGGGCACTTACAATATTTTAAAGGAGATAAACACTAAGGTGAATGTGGCCATTTGATTAAGCCACTTACAAATCATAAAAATAAAGGGGAAAAAGAACACAAACAAACATGACGCATTGCCAAGGCCATGTAAATAATTCTCATTTTCTCAGGAAAAAAACTCTTTCAATTGCATATGAATATTGAAAACTATTTCTACTATTTCTAAGAATATTTGCCTCTGTTTAGACAATCTCAACAGACCAGTTGTCCTGAAGATTTGGGAGAATGTATATACAGTATATAAGGATGTATAATACTTCTTATGTGAGGCCTGGCTAACTCATTATAGTTTGTGTGGTTGACGTGTTTGTATTTGTGGTATGTATTTAGTGTGTATTGTATTCTACAGGTGTATGAAATATTGAAAGTGTAGGTGATGTTGGGTGAGAACATTCAGTCAACAAATAACAGGTAAAATTACCTTTTGTTTCATGTCTTGTTCCAAGAAAGTAACATGTCTGGTCTGACTTACAAAATAAAAGAATAATATTAAAAAATAAAATATTGCACAATATTTATATGAAACAGTGATGATTAATTAAGAATACAATTCCTAAAATTAGCCATTTAGCTGTTCTAAGCTAAATGGCTGTTATTTAGGAATAGCTAAATGGCTAAAGTTTCTCCCTAAGGAATAAGGCCATAATGTTAAGCCTTTATGTACAGCTGTATGTAACTATAAAAATGGCAAATGACTTTAACCCTTCTTGAGAACTTCAGTGTCTCAGTCTGTCTTTATACCAACACTCCTGTCACTTTTTCTAATTTAACCGCTGAACTCTCTTCTCACTGTCTTTGAGAATTTCTCCTGCTCTCAGGTTACCCACAGTTCATCTGGCTCTGTGCCTCTCAATCACCCAGTCGGCTCTGCGGGTGGAAAATCTGTCAGTGGGTGTCGCTCGCCCCGCCAGAGATTGATAGCCGTGGCCTTAGCTGCTGCAACTCTGCCACCACGGTCCAACAATTTTACATATTAATTTATGTTCTGCAGAGTTGTAATTGAGAGAGGAGGAGGGGGCGGGCTATTTGCAGAGAGATGAAAGCCCCTCGCTTTATGATTTATGAGCCCTTCATCACCCTTTGTGAGGCCCATTTAAACAGGGCATGTATACGTTGCCTTCACAGGTGAGTGGAACAGGGTCATGTTTGCATAAAAGCCTAAATTATGGGCGGAGTTATGTTGCTATGCAAAGGGCAGCAGATAGGATTGTGGGAGGAGACAGAGTTGAATGGAGATTGATTGATATATAATGTCTTATTGAAACACTAAGATTGATTTATTTAACTCTATTCATTAAGATGTCTAGTCAGGATGAATGAAGGGTACTAAACACATCAATTTGTGCCCTGTGTAAAATTGCCAGTGACAATTGTTGATTTGTGATCGATAAAAGAGTCATTTTCAGCTAGGATTTGTGCTAGAAAATGTCAGTCCAATTATTATTTATTGCTGTTTTTAATGATTCATTTGAAAAGGCTACTGCTTAACTTTGGAGAAATAATTTATAGTGTAGCCAGAGATTTATGTTCAGCATTATTATTTCCACCAAAGTACTTCTCCCAACTCTCAGCTTGACCTTTAAGGTAGGGAGAGGAATTTCCGTAGCAACAGCAAGTTTACTTTGAAAGCATAGGATCCCGCCCTCCCTTTAGAGTGATCTACAAAGCTCCGCCTCCCGTTTGCAAATACATAGTTTGAAAGGCAAAGAGGACATCCTATCATTGCATTCAGACCAAATGCAATGATTGGACGAACATTTTATCTACAGTTGATTGATTTATATATAAATAATTTTAGACCACTTTTGGTGTTTACAAAAAAATCGCATACCCTGCCTTTAAAGTGCTGCGTTATTTCAATCTTGTCACGGTATGTTTGGAATTTAAAAACGTATAATTTAACAAGATAACTGAGTCAATCTGGTAGTAACAAATCAGGTTTGGTATGCCCTGTTATAATCACACATTTGAATGGGGACATGATATGCTGATATTTGCAGACGCATTTGTCCAAAGCAACTTACGTTGCATTCAAGACATTATCAGTCTCTGTGTTCCCCGTGATTTAAAACAATGACATTTGTGTTGCCAACATAACATTCTAGCAATTAAGCTACAAGAACACCTTTTCTGGTGAAAAACAACACGTTTTTTCGATATTAACACAGATTTCTGGGCTGTAATAAAAAGGCAAAAAGCACTTTGAGAAAACATTGATTTTAGTCTTGAGGTGTGAAGATATTTTAGAGTTTGGTGCTTTAGTTTGGATCTAGATGTATTTAACAGTGAGATCTGGATAATTCTTTGTCTCAAGGCCTCACTGTGAAGTGAAGGTCGAACACTAGGTAGCAAGCGAGGGCCTTGAAGTATTCATTGACTAAGAAAGTGTGTGCTTTGTTCTTTCACTTCTCAATGTCAGCTGGCATATAATATCCGCCACGTTTTTTTCTCATTTTGCTTGTGCTGTGTCTTCTGCTGATGTAATTACAAACAAAAGAACGGTCCAAGGCTACTGCAGAAAACTAATGTAAACTGTTTAATTAGATACGTCATCTGTACATCTATGCCAGAGTTTGTTCAGTGATGTCCACTAATTTAAAGTGAGCTACACCCTTAAAAGTAAAGGTTCTTGAAAGGTTCTTCACAGCGATGCCATAATAGAACCATTCTTTGTTCCCTAAAGAACCATTCAGTCAAAGGTTCTTAAAGGAACCATTTCTTCCTTACCCTATAAAGTCTAAAGAACCTTTTTACTACAAAGAAACGTTTGGGAAACAGAAAGATTCTACAGCTGGTTCTTAAATGACATTGTGATGCAGCTTTTTATGAGCGTACGATAAAAAATACTGATGCTTAGAAATTCTCAGATATAATGTCAACATTAAAACAACATTTGTAATGAGTTATCCATGAGATTAAAAAAAAGAAGCCTGTATTTTTGTCTGTTCCACTACAACTACAGTTCAAATATCTTTTAAAAAAGTACAAATTTGGGTTAGGCTGTAAATGACAGAATTTTCATTTTAAGGTCATCTGTCTGAGCTGAATGACAGAGCCTGAGATTCAACAGGGAGCTGAACGCACTCTCTTCCTTTTTGTCTCTGCTTGTATTTTCAAGCCGTATATCTGATCTGTCACCTGTAATAAAACTCATTTGCTGAACTGAGAATGTGAATAAGGACAGACAAGGTCAAGGCTGTTGGGGGGCTTTACTGTAGCATGATTAACTGATATGATATTACATCCTGTATGCTAGGCTAGAATTCAAAATGTTTCTTCTATAATCACATATTCTCTCTCCCTTTCTCTCTCTCTATTTTGCTTTCGCTCTCTCTTTCACACAAAAACCAAGGCATGAAAATAAACACATGGAGAGTTTTGATTAAATTCTCCTTGAAGAAGGCATTTCTATACACGAGGCCTTGAACATACTCATATCCCTTAAGACAGCACGCAGTAGACGAACACAGACTCATTAAAAGGTTTTTTCCTTGTATACTGTCTGTTTCTCCTTTCAGGCGTGTCCAAGGCTCAATTTGACGGAGGAAAGACAGACCGGGGAAAGAAAACACATTTGTAATGAGATGAATGAAAAAGTGTCCTTCAGAATTGATTTGAGGTCTTCAGTCCTTGCTCTCCTCACCTTTGCATTAATATCATCATACGTCTAGGAAATTACTTTATGAACTTATAAAAGACACTTGTTTATTCTCTGCCAGATCCTGTCTGACGAGTCTCCTTTATGGCTCAAACATTTCCTCTTTAAATTATTTTCTCCGTAGCCTTCGTTTTTCAGAGTCCTGGTATTTTTGCGGAGCTCAGTGTATTGCCACTGAAAGCGAAAAAGTCCACTGGAGACTTTAAGTGTCGTTTTGGGTTCAGGGTTGAAGGTTCGACCTCTGTTTCAGCTTGTGTACATACAGGAAGGATGGCTTGTTGAGAAGATGTGTGCAATTAAGTTTCTAAGCAGTCAGACCTATAATTTTTTATAAAACATTCTAAACTTTATAGTGGGAGTGTGAATCTGTAGTATGGATTGGAATATCATTGGAAAAATTGGAGATGAGCTCTCTTGCCTTGGCCTTACCTCGCCCTAGCAACAATCTACCAACCACTCCGAACACCTTAGCAACCACATCGCAATGCCCTGGCGATCACTCACAACACTCTAACATTGTGGCAAAGATTTGAATGGGAAAGGACCACTTAGTCATTTTCTTGAGAAAATACAAAAATAGCACCACATCGTTTTATTTAGCACTGTTCAGAGTCCAAGATTACATCCGGAAATCTTACAAAATAGCTTTCACACAATTACAGTGGAAATACAAGTTCATTTCAAACACATACTTGATCTTTATTATGATTTCATGACACCTATAATTTGACAATAAAACCATTTCACCTTATTATTTCTTCACTTTTCAAATCAGCTGAGGCAGGTCAACACTGAAGAACATTTGTGTGAAGGGCAATTGTTTTCCATTACGAGTGTTGTTTCATTGAGTGTGACTGGTTGGTATTACATATTCAATTAGTTTTCATTATTTGATTAATGAGGGCCACATGAAAAGTTAAAAGTGACACACAGGTTGCGGATGTGGGCTAATTAGATGATGTCTGAGCATGCGAGTCTGAGCTCGTCCAAGGTCTCAATGCAAATGATCAAAGGGGCGTTTTGTTTCCTGAGTCCTTGGGCAAACAAACAAACCCCTTATGGATTGAATCTGGTGTCCTCAATCCCTTTTTAATGATCTGCCGTATTAGTTCTGTTTTGCTTGATATGCCAAATGTAATCAATAATTATTTTCATTTATATTTATGAAACAGGGCCATCTGAAACATCTTTTTTTCTTAAATACGTGTTTTATTTAAGATGGATTTATTTGTGTGTATATGTTGTTTAAATTAGGATTTTAAAGTAGGCTTTCATTTGAAGTTTTTATTTATAAATTATATCTAGTCATAACACGTTATATAAAACAAATATATGCTTGTTTGGAGAAAATGTTAATTGTATTTACAATTTACATGTTGGAACACTTTACATACACAGATAAGAGTGCAAATACAGAAATTGTGTATTTCATCCGTCAAAGTATTGAATGATCTGATCTGAGACCAGCTGAACACATGCACAACTAAGCATTACTGGCAGTCAGCGACTCACTGTTGTCCTCTGGTGGAAGCTTGAGCAACAGCCGATGACACTAATGACAAAATGTTTCTAAACATCATGGACAAGTGTCTAATTTCATATTTCCAAAATAAATTGAACTGGCATTTATACATTATATATATTAAACATATAAACCATACTTTATGGTAAGTTATGTTAGAAGGTGCAGGTAAACAAGTCCTGTTTCACCATTACGCTTTTGTGGATCTTTTGAACTGAAGAATCGTCCAGAATTTTGCAGATTTGATAGAATGGAGAAGCTGGTTTTTAGTTGATCTTTGTGGTTTACTCCATCCCTGAAGATCTTGTTTAGATGGAGTCGTGTGTTCTGAAATCCATCCTTCTCCACTCATGTCCTCAAAGGACACGGATCTGTCAGACGAGAGGTCCACCAGGCATATTGGATCCCTGCAGTGACTTTTGGTGTTCTGAAGCTGCTCGGTGTAAGTCATGCCCCAAAGAGTCTGTTCACAAAACATCTGAGGAGAGAAAACAATGAATTTATTATTTCACTGCTGTTTGTGGAAGACAGATATGAGGATTAAAACTAACAAAGTACATGTTGTTGTCATTTTTCTGTCCCATACAAAAAATATTATAAAGGATGTGTCCAACACATTGACAGCAGATGGCATTAAAATGTTAAACTACTGCCTTATCTAACAATTTTACGTTTTAAAAAGGTTTCGCTAATTTCCATAATGTAACCAAAATGTTTAAAACGTCCAGTTTTTTAGACGTTGTATTAACATTATTGATTGATTATAAGAACCTTTTTCAAACACTTAAGTTATGCAACGTTTTTAAAGCGTTCCACTAACTACTTAAGAATAACGTTTTTGATACGGGATAACATTAGAAAAGTTCTACTAATGTTACCTTAAGTACTTTTAGATAACTTTAAGAGAACTTTTATAGAACGTTAGCCAACTTTCTGAGAACGTTTCCTGTTAGCTGATCTTTACTTTAACGTTATTTAATTTATTTTATTTTATTCGCTACACCAAACGTTTATATCTTTATGTAGATTTAGCTGTAAATCAGTCAAACCCATATATAATTTAAAACATTCGTCAGTAATCTCAAACGCCTGTGATTGGTCTTTCCTGGCCAGTGTTGAGAAAAGTAACATGTACCACGTGAAAACGAGGTTCGCGTTATTTCGGTGGCGTACCTTGTGGACAATAATTTTTAACTTGGAAAAACTGCAACTAACATTAAAAAACAGGCTATAAATGATTAAAACGTCGGCAATTAGAGAGTGCGAGTCTATGATGCCTAAAAATACTCCCTAAATAGGCGCCCACTGCATCCTGACACCTGTAAGTAGCCTTTCTTCCTAATTGTAAGAAATTGTACCTATTTTAATAACTGCATTTGGATCACCTGATTTTATCCACATCTGTCGTGTTTTGCATTAAAAAAAGTTAAAAAATATATGAAATCTTACCTTGATTTGTTCTTGTCTGTGTTATGCAGTAAGTCAAACACTGAGTCTGTCTTACACGCAGCTTTTAAATGATTTTATGGCACCTGTAGGTGGATTCACTCCACAATGAGCAATAAAACATCAAATCAAAAGTCTATGTATAGTCATAAAAACCTAAGATGACCTAAAAATGTCTTTAGGTTGTGTCTCGACTTTAGCCTCGTTCACGGCTTTTATTGGGTTTTTGTTTTAAGGACTTTCCGCAGAAGTTTCCCCAGATCTTACAAATATTTCAGATGTTTATAATGTCTGTTACAGACATGGCATATGCATAATGAATAATGAGATAAACAAAGCATGTCCTTACGTGGATAAATGTTTAAATAACGTTTTGATCATTTCAATGCACTCAATATTTGTTTATTTATCTGTTACTTTAGTTACAAGCAGGAAACACAAATGTAATGCAAAAATTATTTTGCAAACATCTACTAACTATATTGCTGTTAAATAAACAATAATGAATTGAATATAACCATCATTTCTGATGCACATTTGCTTGCGGTACCAGTTTTGCAATGTACTTTTGCAACAAAGTGGAACATGTAAAAAACTACTTTTTGTGCTCTGTACTGTTTAAAATGTGGATTAATTTTTTTGGTACAAAATAGTCAGAATAGTTTTGTGTGAAGGTGTAGGTTGAGTAGTAGAGTAAAGAAAATATCAATAATTTAATATGGTAACAATTGCATACGGAGTCCTCACTAATAATAACTCCTAAAGTGTGTGTGGTCTGTTGTGTTGTGGGAGTGTCTGTGTATGTAGATGGATCTGTGAGCTGCATAATCTATAGACCACGATCTCCCGTCACTCCATGTATCACAAATAAAAGCTTCTTCTGAGAGCGAGACAGTATAACACACAGAAAGTAAAGATCTGGATTCACAACAGCTGTGTTGAAGAAATGGTAAGTACACAAAAGTGCTTTTATTAGTATATGTTGTAGTTTCTTGACATTTTAACTCCCATACAGATTTTTGTACGGAAAGATTTGTTTTAGGTATTTAAATCAAGAAGTTTTCTATTCTAGCACATCATTACTGTACACGATGTGTTAATGTCCGTTTCAGCATTTGCAAATGATGGGTTTGTTGTTCCTGCAGTACGGCTTCATTAATACTTGTTTGAAGTCACTGGTGATTGAAAAGTTTGGAGAAGAGACATGGGAGAAATTGAGGTCTGTAAAAAACCTGTGTTTTATGTGAAAGAAAACCACCTTACTCGTGTTTCAACAACAAAAAAATACAATGTTTTCTAGCTTAACGGCTGGAGTCCAGGACACGTTTATGACCTATGAAATTTATGATGACGTCATCACTCTTCGTTTGGTGCAAGAGGCTTGTAAAATGTTGGGTGAGTATTATCATATTTAATGTACATTTGTTCTCTGTAACTACAGCTTCTGTTATATTTCTGCTTCTGTTATATTTTAATATGTTTGTGTTTATTTGCATGTGTGTGTGTCATTTTGCATTATTTGGTTTCTCCCCTCAAATAGTTCACATTTATACTCTCTGGCTAAACTTCCAGAGTCGTGTAGAGGCTCATTCATCAGTGTGTTTTACTTCTTAAAAAGGCCCTTTGAATACATGATTCAGAGTATGATTGAAGAGATGATAAAGCCAGATAGAAAGAAAGTGTGACAGACCCTGAAAGTCTCATGGCTGAGTGTACTGCCTCTCATTCACCACGTCCTTGGAGACTTACAGACATTGATTCAAATGAGAGAGTGCTAACAATGTCCCTGCTGAAGACACTCTACTGAGACCTGGGCATCACTGTGCTTGATGTCCAAACCTGTCCTCCAGTTTGTCCCTGAGAGAGACTGGACAAGGACAGGTGTGAATCTCTCAGGTTACACCTGAACTCAACAAACGTATCCCAAAACAACCGGTATTTGTGGTTTCAGCAGGGGAGAGATTCTGAGCATTAGGGGTCAACAAACGAAGACGGCTGGGAATTATTAAAATTGAAAGGATGTTGAATTACAGACCAGATTTAATTGGAGTATTTCGTTTGATTTGTTCTCCTAGAGGTCTCGTCTGAGGTGGTCTTAAAGCTGTTTGGAGAATACTTCTTCAGCTTCTGTAAGATGTCAGGATATGACACCATGTTGCGAACGCTTGGTGGGAACCTGGTGGAATTCATCGAAAATCTTGATGCTCTGCACAGTTATCTGGCCTTATCATACGAGGTCAGAATCCTCTTCATAAATGTCTTTAATAAAAAATGACACAGTTCTTTTAAAATACAAGTTCTGTCTCATCACTGCTGCTGATCACCTACACTTTAAAAACATACTAGAGCATTTTTAAAGCACTTTATACAAATTAAAAGTTATTTTGAGAACTCATAAACCTTCTTTATGATACAGCCCATGAAACAATTATTGTTTTTAACTGGAGCCTTTAGTTACTAGAGTGAAATGATTTAAAAATGAACCACAGTCAAAGTGTAACTATTACTGATGAGTTTATTAACCTCAATCAATTGATTTTTTTAATGGTTTAATATGGACACATGGCTTTGTTTGCAGAATATTAAAATATAGAACAGTGAGTGTATCGTCTTTATAGAAGAAGTTTGTAATGTAACACAACTGTGTTCAGGCAATGAACGCTCCGTCTTTTCGCGTGGAACGGATGGATGATGGACGAATTCTCCTTCATTATTACTCGGACCGGAAAGGCCTCTACCACATTGTGCCAGGTAAGACAAGATTTGGGGGGGTGTGGTCTAAAAATGGGGCATTACGATGGTTAGTGCACCCTGAAAAACATAAAGCTATTAATTGCTGTACAATGACTAACTCTGTTTCTTTATTTTATTTGTTTCTTTCAGGCATTATTGAGGCCGTGGCAAAGGATTTCTTTGACAGTGAGGTCACTATGACCATCCTGAACCAATCAGAAGAAGATGAGCGCACTGGAAAGAAGGAACATGTGGTTTTTCACATGCTGCAGAAGGATAAGATGTCCAGAAAAAAAGCCCAGCCAAAGCAAAAAGACGAACTTGAGACAAAGGTGCGTAAGGAAAATAACGCAGAGCCGTTACAACTGGCAGGTTTAGACTTTCGCTGGATTTTTGTCGTTTTGCAAATGATTTTTAAACATCTCAAGAAACAGTGCTTAATTCAAACAGACAATGAGTCATTGTATGTGGCCTGTTGTTAACAAACTGTATTTTTTACTGTTTTGAATGTAATGAGAATCATTATTTAAAAACATCACAATCATGCAGTCATGAGAATTACGTTGCCATTATTCTATAGAGAGGTAAGTGTGTAAAAATGTTTGTAACCATGACAACTGTTATATAAAGGGCGAAGAGGAGGCAATGAAGAAGATGAAGGCCAGATATGCCAACCTGCAGTTGTGTCCAAGGAAACGATCTCCATGGGAGACAGTGAGGAGCATTGTCATGTTGGGTCAAGGTTTGATAGACATTCAGTTGTATGGCTTTATGTACTACACAAAGCACAGTTAAAGGAACAGTTCACCCAAAAATGAAAATTCTTCCATCAATTAACTCACTCTCATGTCATTCCAAACCTTTGGTCCCACAAAGGTCCCTTTGTTGTTTGGTTACCAATGTACTTCAGAATATCTTCTTTTGTGTTCCTCAGAAGAAAAAGGTTTGGAATGAGGGTGAGTAAATGATGGAAGAATTTTCATTTTGGGGTGAACTGACCCTTTAAGTTTGTTTTAATCCTTCACAATAAATCATCAGATAAACCATATGAAATACATTTTACTGGCTTTATATGTTATTTATGTATTCTCTGCAGTGAGGGGGTTTATTTTATATTTTATTTAGGCAATCTGAGAGCCTCGTTCACTCCCAGCTACCCTAGCAGACTGTGGATTGAGGAGCGAGCTTTTTGTAATGCTTTCCCCTTTCACATTGTCTTTGACGAAGATGTAAGAGGCCTGTATATATTTTTCTTTGATAAACGATTTGAGGTCAAATAATTCTGAACCTCACAAACCTCAATTCCTGTCTGTTCAGCTGGTGGTGAAGCACACAGGTGTGAACATTCAGAAGTTTGTCCCTGGACTGCAGACGGCAGGTATTCGACTGGACGAGTACTTTACCATTGTTCACCCAGAAGTCACCTTCAACATCCAGAGCATCAAGAAGTTCATCAACAGCCAGTTTGTGCTGAAGACCAGGAGAGAAATGTTACCTGAGATCCATCAAAACCAGTCGACACTCAAGCTGAGAGGTACAGCATCCAGAAAAGCTTAGCTACGCTAAATAGTAACGTAGTAGTCAGATGTATGGTAGCTTGCTAAGCGCTATCATATTTATTTCATTAGCATTTGTCACTGACAGGCCATAACAAATCTTTTAGCCAGTTAACGGTGGTAGTTCCTTTTTGTATCTAATATTCTTTCTGAAATCTAAACAAATATTGTGTAAAACAAAAGTTAATTTATTTTGATAATTTCATGTCTCCTTTGGCATCATTAAATTGTGCTTTTAGCATTATTTTGTCACAACTCTCACTCGTACAACAAAAGCTCTCTAGATACTATATGTAGATATTGCTGTTACTTTTAAAGGCATTGAAAAATCCATATCATTTGTGCATTAATGCGTATGCATGTGTGTGTTTCAGGACAGATGATGTGGATGGAGTCATTGAACTGCATGATCTATCTGTGCTCCCCTAAACTACGAAGCCTCCAGGAGCTGGAGGAAAGAGGTCTTCACCTGGCTGACATTGCCCAGCACGACACCACTCGAGACCTGATCCTGCTCAACCAGCAGAGGCTGGCAGAGATCGAGCTCTCCAATCAGCTGGAAAGGAAGAAGGAGGAGCTGAGGATCCTCTCACGCAACCTGGAGATCGAGAAGCAGAAGTCAGAGAAGCTGCTGTATGCCATGCTGCCAACACACGTCGCCAACCAGCTGAAGGAGGGCAAACAGGTGGAGGCCGGTAATGAAACCTGGACAGAATAATGACACACTTAGACATTCAGTGAAATGACAGATGCTTTTGTTCAAGCAACTTGCAGGACATTCAGGATTTTGGCTTAGTTCAGACAGGGCTTTGAATAAACCAGGATGTGTATTAGCACATAGCTGGTTAGTACTTATTCACCTTAGTCTGTGACTGTGATGTATGTTTGTATACATTTAGACCTCTTAACCTAATGTTTGCTCTTAAGAATATTACAAAACTTTCAACCAGCATAACAAAAAAACATTTCTGGTAACAAAATGCTGCCTATGTTGCCTTTAAGCAAAAGACATTTTTAGTCTGGATTAATTAAAGTAGAATTAGCCCACTTTATTTAATTCCTGTCTGGGAAACCACCCAATACAGTTGATCAGTTATCATGACCTTAGTGTTGGAGCTCCAGTAATGTGGCATCATCACAGGAACCAGTTGTGCTCTACCACAATGTTTTACATGTTAAGCTCTCACTCAATCATTGATCTCATTCAATTGATCTCAGTTAATTACTTCTCTGTCCTGCAGGCGAGTTCAAAGTGTGCACCATCCTTTTCAGTGATGTGGTGACCTTCACTAACATCTGCGCAGCTTGTGAACCCATTCAGATAGTCAACATGCTGAACGCCATGTACTCCAGATTTGATCGACTTACAAACGTTCATGGCGTTTATAAGGTATGTGTGAGATCAGATGCTGTTTCATCTAAAGCCCATACAGGAAATGACATCACCATGTTTTTTGATGATCGAACTGAATAAACAATTATGATAAATAACTGTACTGTACAGTACAGTATGATTAGCATATTTATGTACTGTAGCAATGTGTTTACATTCAAAATCCCATGAAATTACCATGGTTACATGTTAAAAAGACCATACAAGATTTTCATAAACATCAAAAGGAGGAAATGCATTTTTGAACAATGTTCAATATCTGTTTAGAATAAATTCCTTCGTATAAATTAAATCTGTAAGTCTGAAATAGAATATGTTAAGTGATAGTGGACTATAACATCACTAAAGCCCTAAATCACATGACCATCTTCACGCCAGGTGGAGACCATAGGCGACGCTTACATGGTGGTTGGTGGTGTGCCCGTCCCAACAGACACACACGCAGAGCGGGTGGCAAACTTTGCCCTCGGCATGAGAATTGCTGCCAGGGAGGTGACCAGCCCCATCACAGGACAGCCAATACAGGTGCCCATCCAATGTGTGTGTGTCTGTCTAGACAACTGGCTGTTTAAGACATATGGCAACGTACTGTAACAAGTTTATTTTCACACTGTAGATCAGAGTGGGCCTGCACACTGGTCCAGTGTTGGCTGGTGTGGTAGGTGAAAAGATGCCACGCTACTGTCTGTTTGGAGACACAGTTAACACAGCTTCCCGCATGGAAAGCCACGGAATTCCGGATCACGTACACCTGAGTCCCTTCACCTACAGGTGATGTGTTTCTGATATTTGGATTTTGATTGGCCCATTAAAAATTTTCGTGATGTATTTTGGCATAATAAAAAAAGAGCCAAAAGCCTCTCCAAAGCCACGCATCCTCTAAAACATTAATGTATACATAGTTTGACAGACAAGTAAGATATCAGAACATCTTATGGTTCTACACCTTCCACAGAAGATATTTATTTTTATATATATATTTGGACCACTTTACGTAATAATTAATTTAAGGACATGAAGAGACGTTCAACCAGCATAACAAAAAATGTTTCTGGAAAAATCGCCTACCCTGCCTTTTAAAAAATAACTGGCTAGATTGCTAGTCTGCTAGATTTTTTGTGTTGTGGCATCAACAATAGTCCATATGAATGTGTAACAACATTACTTGTCTAGAAGACATTATTAATATTGCTCACAGCAAGGTACAAAGACTCACACAGAATCTAGAAACAATGGAATCTAGAACACTAAACGGTCTTGTGCATCGTTTCTTTCCACAGTGTGTTAAAGGACAAACACTTTGAGATCCGTGAGAGGGGTGAGATTGAGGTGAAAGGCAAGGGTCTGATGAAAACATACTTCCTGCTGAAGAACACGAGAATGACTGATGAGCAGATCATGGGTCTGGAGGATGGAGAGACGTGTGTGTATCAGGATGACCCGGAGGATGTGACCAGTGACACGAAGGGTGAGGAAACTTCTACAGAACTGTTTATGCAAACTGTATAGTGATCAGTAGATGGTGGAGAGAAAACAGATGAATGGGTGTACAAGCCCTTACAAATAAGTCATACAGTGATACCTTTGAACAGTAATGCAGTCAGATATAAGCAGTATAATGACTGTTTGATCAGGCGCAGGACCATAAAAACATGTATTTGTCATATAAAGAATGTATTTGTCTTTTTATCTGTTTATCTGGGGAGCGCTCTAAACGGAGGCTGGGAATTTATGCTTTCAAAGCTAGCTTGCTATTGCTAGCCTCTCCGAAATTGTCTACTGTACCTTTAATTTAAAGAATTAGTTTTTTTTTAGTTTGCTGTGTTTTGATTTTTCCAAACTCACTTTTCACAGAGATAAACCCTGAGGAGACCAAGAGCGTGCAGAGCACTGAAGAGAAAGAGGAGGTTGTAAATGAGCAAAATAACACTTCACTGCCGTCTCTCCGTCCAGAGAACATCTCTCCCGATCAGTTAATACAGTTTGATATCACACCAGCATATGCCAGCCACAGTGACCTGAAACATCTACACAATGGGCTTCACTCAGACAACCTCAACTCAAAGTTCTGCTCTATTCTTTAGTGCAACATCACTTGTACATTTCCAGTCCGCTGTTCATCAGGGCCAAAACTACATCACAAATCAATACAGCTGTAACCAAAAGCCTGCAGTATCGTGTTCTCTGTCCAGGGTTTTGTACAGTGTTTAATGACTGTTTTTCCCAGCTCTATAAGAAACAGCTGGGGATTTCTGCTGTGTGGACACAGAGTTGTCATCTGGGAAAGGCAAGCCTTCGAGTCCCAGCGCATTCCAGCTTCATTTGCACCTGCTGGTTGCCTGCCAGCGATGGCCGTCCGCAGAACAGTCCTGCTGAGAAAGCTAATTTCTCTCCAGAGAAATCAATCACACGTTATGGACTGTTTTCATGTGGAAATCAGATGGCAAACACAGATGACCAGAAGTACTGTAGATAAACATATGGTTGCTCTATAGAGGTCGAATTCAATGTTTCATTGGTCGTCTGCAGGCAGTTGTTTGTGAAAGTACAGTGCCGGCCACAAGTCTTTAGAAATCTTGGATTTAATATTCAATTTATACTTGGAATAAATAGAACTTTTTTAGGATTTGAAATACTTATAAATGTTGTGATGTAAAATTATTACTAAAATATTTCTAAACACTATGTCAGTTTTTTAACTGAATTTAACACTTTTCTACGTTCTACGCTTTTATTAGTGCTTTTAAACTTGTATGTAACACATAATACATTTTTCCCTCAAATAAAAATGTGAACTGCATGAAAACACTTTTAGTTTGTATTATGAGGAGTTTGAGGAAAACACGATCACAGAAACTTAATCAAATAAAAGAAATACAATCTTGCTGTAGCTTTTTTATTGTTTTTTCTAAACATTACAATAATTAATGAATTAAATTCCTCCATGTGAAAAATTAAGGAAAAGACAATTATGGGGAAAAACTGTAGTAACATACAAAAATAAATAAATGTATTTTTCATCATGTTATGTCAAGTACATAAAACAAAAATAGTGTAAGATGATGTCAGAACATATTCACAACCTCTTGGCACAGTAACAAAAACCTTTTCCTCAAGGTTCCCACTGAACAAAGGCAACTGCACAACACGTCAAAAATCAGTACAAGCATCTTCAACTCTTCACTGAAGGGATACATCAATTATTATCACAAAATAAGACAAACTTTAGTAGCATCAAAGCAAACGAATATTTGAAAATACCTGTAAGCGAATAAACATTCAAATCAGACTGTTTTTATAAAGTGCAACGAATTCTTCATCAGGAAATACAAC
>JAZGTK010005410.1:0-22514 GCA_036877625.1 Ambastaia sidthimunki
TTGTGGGCATGCTCTGATCTCAACATCTGTTTGTAAGTCCTTCTGTAGTCTTTCCTTTAACTCCGATTTAACAGCAACAGGGAGCTTTTGGCGTAAATTAAAAAACAAGACTTGCAAATCCTGCCGGGCCCCCAACTGCTCAGCTCAAGTGCAGTGTAGCCCCATCCCCTCCCTTTATCTCTCTCCACCATCACTGGTGCTTTTCTGTCCCTCCTACAGAACATTTTGTACTGCTGCCTTCTGGCTTTATTCTTCTATGACGCATTTTCTTAGTGCAATACTCCTTCTTTTTATTTTTTTTACAAAAACTGTTGTGGTTTCTAAGCATCCAGAGATGCCAAAGAACTACTGTTATAATGTGTAGTGCAGTTTATTCCACTAGATTATTTGATACAATTACTGGAAACCTCCGAAACTGCCCTCCAAATGTGCTGTACAATGGGAGCTGTGAACGCACATGTGGTTTTCATTTTCATTAAATGTCAGAGAGATATTGGCTTACTCACTTCATTGATGTCAAAATGTAATCATGATTATTCATTGGGGCTGGTCTGTTGGCCCCACTGTCAGTGAAATAATCAGGGGCATTTCACAACTCTTGGGGGAGGCCCTTATGAGACGGGGCTTACAATTGTTGACGCCACACATAAGTGTTTGTATCAGGGTTAAACAGTATCGCTGATGTTTATTCTCTGTATTCTGTGTTTCTGTGCTGCAGTTTTCAGTTGATTGCCCTCATTTAGAAAGAGTAAATTTATTGGGCTACAGTAAGACTACAGTGGGTTAGCAGGGGATATATATATTTTGAAAAACAATGTGTAAACATTGACATGGTAAATATGAGGGAGCCAAACAACAAACATTCTAGAAAGGAGTTCCATCTAGAAAGCAGCTCCCACGTTGGCTTTGCACTAAAAAACATTGCGGCTCTGTCTTAACAATGAGTGTACATACAAATCAGCAATCAATATTACCCCTGTGTTAATACACAGTGCATTCGCAGGTTAGAGCCTGCTGCGTGGCCTGTACACTAGTGAACATAATAGACATGTCATTTTGTGCATGTGCAATCAAAGAAAGTGTTAGACAAAAATTAATGTATTGCCGTAGAGATGGCACATTGAAAAATATGCTTTCGTACAAAGCCCTTTTCCTGTACTTCAGTATTGACAGAAGACATACAGTAGGAGACAAGCCCATAGGTGTGTGAAATACAGAAGAACAAAAGAATGAAAGTGAACTTTATCCGGTTTGGTTAAGCTTGCACAAAAGACATAAGAAACAGGTGCAACTTGTAATGCAGCTTTTTTATTGCTATTCATATAAATATTTACCTAGTTATTGTAATCATGGTTGAGTTATTGCTCATTATGTCAAGTTTAATGACGTCTTGCCATGGAACAAGATCTGCAACAGTAGCTTTTGTTGATTTTGAATTGCCTTTTAGCTGAGCATTCATTTACTGTAAACTAGGTCAGCATGTCTCAACAATATCTTCAATTTTTTTGGAATAAATTATATTTTATACTGCAAAAAATATATATATTGACTCTTCATCATTTTCCAGGTTCTCCTCATCCACATCGTGCTCCATCAGCTTTGGCCTACACTCCTGATCCCAGAATGCCTCATTCCAAACTTCCTCACATGCAGCAGTATATGCCCTCATATGTGAACAATGCCACACATTTTCCCTTTCCATACCCCCCTCATCCAGCCTCCCCCAAACCCACTCATACACCCCTATCCCGTGTACACAGCAATCCCACGTACTCCTTCTCCGCTCCAGCATCTGCTTCTGGCTCTCCCAGTCCCATCACCTCAGACATCTCAAGTCCCTTGTCTGACGTCAACCTATTGTCTCCTTCTCCCACACCGGCTCACACACCTTCAATGTGGCCCCCTCACACTCAGCCCCTGTTTTCCCTGGCTAATGTGCTTTCGATGGCCATGAGCATGGCACATTCATTTATGCCTGGCCCAAACCTGGCGCAGGCCATGTCCTCCATGGGACAGACCATGCCCCCCATTCCAGGCTACCAGCCTCAGATGTCCCAACACGCACCTCAGCCTGCTTATCCAACAATGTATACACCCCAGTATGCCCCATCTGTACCAGAAGAGCTGGCGTACACCCCAAGGATGTCCGACCAGTATTACCAGACCATGGATTCCCAAGTCCGGAATCAAGACACTGGGATGTCGCTACCTTCTCAAGTTACTCCTACAACTGCTTCACCCAGTGCCATTCCCATATCCACCCAACAGCCAGCATTAACTGTTTCTCAGGAGGGAATGCTGGGAAGCTCTTATCTGTATACACAGGAGTCATCTAAGGAATATTGCCTGCCTCATGGATACAGACCAGCTTTCCCCAGGCACTTGTTGGACCAGCGGACCAGTCCTGGCTCGTCATCTGGGCTGTCATCTTCCCCACGAGCTAGCCCAGTAAGCAGAGTAAGCCTTAAATATGGCATTATTCTCTGAATTTAAAATATTTAGCTTTGCTGCATTATAATTTTAATTTATTCCTCAATGTTGGCAAATATAGTATAGTTATATAGTATATAGTTGTATAGTATGAACATTTTAGTATCATTGAAGGGGGACACAGAATTGGTGCAGCAATTTAGCCACTAAAGGTTGTATTATTATTACATTATTTGATATTATTTACCTCAGTTATAAAACACAGATGTGGAATTTTGCCTGACTTAAATGGTCTTACACTTTTTCCAAGGTTTCATCATCCAGTCCTAGATCACTGTCCCCCTCCGCAGCCCCAGAGAATACCAGAGCGTCTCAGAGCCAAGAAATGTCATCACCATCTGGTAAGAAATTTGACCCATAAACACAAACACACGCATACACTTGTAGGCCTACAATTACGTACTACCTGATACACTTTTCATCATTGCATAATGTGGTTTCATAACACAGTGGGTCTAAATATATAGTTAAAGCCTCTTGCTTTCACAGACGTTTTGTGGACAGTATAACCCATTTAATTTTCCTGTTGAGGTCTTTGCATCACCAAATTGTTTGGTTATAATGGATCTCAATTATAATGTTTCTCGTATAGCTAGTTTTTATGTGTGAACATTCTCAAAACCTGAGTAACGCTGGCAGGGCTGGAGTGGGACTTTATTTGGTACTGGGAGTTTTCAGAACATACCATTTATTTATAATGCCAACAGTTATCACAGTTTTATTTAAAAAATGACTTGGTCTTTTAAACTTTCTGCAAACCCAATCTGCAACATGAACTAAATAAAGGGTAATTTAAAGTTACAGAGTTATGCAGGTTATCAAAGGTTATCAAATTGAAGATGTACTGTAGTTACATAGCCTGCTTTCTGTTTACACAATGGAAAGCCAATGATCAGAAGATAAGCCTGATTCATAAGAAATAAGCTACAGTTAGATTTAAATGTCCAGCGATAGCAGTAGGAAGGTTATTCAAAAATTCCCTGTTGGTATTTCACAGAATAAGTAACATCATGTCTTTATGTGGTATCCCCTAGTAACATAAGTCATGCTTGGAGATAATTGTTTTATAGGTGTGTTTTATGATTCCCTTAAAATTGTACATTCTTTCACAGTCATTTTATATGGTTGTCTTTCTTGCAGAGCCAAAGTCTACTCTGACTGTGGGCCGTTTTCAAGTGTCTCCCAGTAAAGCAATTCCTACAACAGTCACACATACAGACAGCGAAAAAAGACCCAGTGAAACATCAATCACATCTGTGCAGCAAGACACTTTCATCAGCTCACTGGATCAGACTTTGTCCTCTTTAGCAGCTCATGAGCAAAACCCCCAAGCAGAAGCCAGTCAGAACCTTTCTGTTATTCCTTCCTGTGAAGTTACATGTGATTCATCGAATTCTGCTAAACAGCAAGAGACCCAGAGCAATAAGAAAGACGACCGGGTTGGACAGGTTCATCAAGAGCAAAATGAAGAAGATAATAATGAGATGCCTTTAGATAAGAAGCACAGGAGGAAGAAGGTTCGCAGAGGGGATTGTGGGCAAGGTCTTATGGGGACATCTGTGGACAGTGGTTTTTCTGTTGCCTTGGACACAGAGGGAAGGATGTGGGATGGCAACACAGGCAGCCCTCCGTATCCCAACCCACTCCACAACCTCTGGATGAGCTACACACGAAGCTCCTCCTACATGAGCAGTGACGAATCAGAAAGCGAGGATGATGAGATGTGGGGGGAACTACAGGAGCTGAGGGAGAAGTGAGTGACTTATGCGCATCACTTTGTTTTGGATGTTTATAAATGATCTTGGTCTAAGACAGTGGTCTAACAAAATTAAAACTCTGCTCTCTAATTGGACATGAATTGGACATGGGGAGATTGGGGGGTTTACGTCTGTAGTCATTTCTTGCTTACCCAATAAAAAAAACTTCTGTTTTACTAACATTTTCTTAATTCTCTCAGGCATCTGTGTGAGGTACAGACTCTTCAGGCAGTGCAGAAGCGAGAGATAGAGGAACTATATGCTAAGATGGGGAAGGTCCCGCCCCCTTGCATTGTATCCCCAGCAGCCATGCTGTCCAGCCGCCAACGCCGACTTTCTAAAGGAGGAAACTTTCCTTCATCTCGTCGGAACAGCCTCCAGAGATTAGATATTCTTCCTTTAACAGGTTAAACAATGATCTTGGGACAGTTTTGAAAATCCAAATTTAAATTTATGAGGCACAAATATTGATTATAATAATCTAAAATAATGATTTTTAAAAATACTTTTGTATTTGGGATAGAGTTCTTTTTGATTTGGGCTTTTTTTGCTTTTAAATGACAGTTATGTAAATTCTAGTTAATCTAATTAAATAATTAATGATTTCTGTGTTGTGATTGGTCCTTAGGGATTATTAGGAAAAACTCTCTTAGTGGCAACAGTAGCAGCAGTTCCCAGGAGGGTTCACGGCCTACTAAAGGAGTGACGTTTGCATCTGATTTTGCTAGAATGGTATGTTTCTACTTACTATAGAGATTGTATTCAGAATTAGATTTCTTAGGTTGATCAGTTTAATTTGTTTCTTAGGTCTGTTTGTAAAATTTTTGTAAAACAAGCCCATACGTACCATTATCTTTAGGGGAAAAAATCTGCATAAATAGTCTACAAATGTAAAGAGAAAGAAGGCTTGTTTGCTTTAAAAAAAAACAACTTATCTAAACATAACATGGCATAGTACTATACCAGCACTGCATAGCACCTGTTAAGTTTGTGGATGGTGCAGTATGTAAATGTTGTAAATAATGTGCACTAAATATTTACAGTTACTCCGGGAATGTTTAGCTTTTTACAATTTGCTAACACTTGATCAAGAATTCAGTCAGTCACCTGAACTTTTATCCTTTTATTTTTCATTCACCTTTTGAATAAATCACAAAAATACATTGTTTACCTTGCTGATGTTGTCAATAACCTTTCTCTTCCTCTTCACCCTTCTTTCTCTTATTACTAAGAGTTCTTAGCCGGGGACATTGGTGGGACTATGTCAGACTACCTCATTCATATGTGACTGATCCTACCACACCTGCTAGACTGCAGCAAAACAATCGCTGGACAAACAGACACTGAGAAAGAAAGACTTTTCTAGCTGATACAAGTGCTGGAATTGCTGCTTGGTCTCCTGGTCACAGGGTCAAGCCACAATCACTGTCCTGCTTTTCAACCATTAGCTTTTGGAGCTAATGAGTTACTCTCAACAAACCTCTTAGTAAACACAATACAGTCAGCACTGCAGATAAAGTCTACATTATATACTGACATATACTGGAAGAACAAAGAGAAAGGATTTTACAACTTGTAAAATGTGATGTACAGTTTTCTTAAGCGTAAATTGCTGTGATTTTTACCTTTGATGACATAAAGTTTTCTTCTTACTGATGCTAGTATAAATGTATTTAGTCTTTGTTTGCTTAATTCTGTGAATAGCCAATCATTTGGCAGGACTCTGCTGTTACATGTTTCTGTTGCCGTTTAAGTGACATTGCATGATGTCTCGTGTGATCTCTCTGATGGCTCAGTTATGGCTCAGCACTGACTATAATTCTTACTGTCTCTTTTGCACTTTCTAAATAACAATACAGCCAATGAGCCCTGAACAGGCATGTATCTACAACAACAGTCCACTACTGGACATCAGTCCTGCTGTTTCTGTTCTACTGCCTGTGTTTGTGCTGTAGAAACTTTGACACAGACGTGTCTGTGATCTGATCTAACAAAACAATGACAGTAATCACTACAACCAAGTAGATCTGCTCCATAAACTATTATTTAAAGACTCTTTATTTCTGTTTAACTTCTCCTATTACCTATACACGAACAATTTTAATGTGAATGAAAATATTTGAGAGATTACAGACCAAATAAAAAGGGTTGGTGGGCTTAAATACTCTGTGGTCCCAAAAAGTATTCGGATACTTAAGCCACTCTTACACTATATTAAAATATTAGAAAGTTTTTGTCTTGGTATTTTTATCTGAAGCAGTGACATCCATATTTTGTACTTTTGACTTTGAAGTGTCCAGATACTTTTGGGGGCCACTGTATATTACTTTTACATTTTGTGTTATGATTATGCCTGCTTTAAGATTTCTGTTCCTAAAAATCGAGTACTCCTTAGCCTTGAAATGACAATTGTTTTAAAGCAAAGTCTATATTTATGTACATATATATTTTAAGTGCCTTTGACTTACCTAGTATGGAGATATAATGTGTACACCTTTTAATGCACCAAAAACAGAAATGCAAGTATCAGCCGTATAAATTGTAACAAAATGTGTAAAAATATAAGAATGCACACTGCACTTTGGCATATGGTTCAGTTTCATTGGGGTGGCAGGTCAATGGAAGAACAATACAACCAAGTGATAAACAAATGATTGACTGCTTATGTTTATAAAGGGCAGTCCTTTAAGTATATTTTTCTTTATCTATATTGTCGTCAATGAAGTCGTCAGTCGTCAGTAAAGCCCAATGGTACAACATCAGTGCTTTATGCAGTCTAGAAGCATTTTGCCTAATGTACAATATACGATAGAAACATAGACAATCTATTGACTTTCTAATTAACTTATGAGACATATCTACTTAAAAGATATTTTTTCAGGGGGTTTCTGAATGTGAGATCACAAATAGATATGCATATGGGTATTTTTACAGTTAAAGTTGACTAAGCATGAAAATAGGATTATTAGTTTAGATGGGGTTTTCTGTCATGAACATGCATTGAATGTTTCCATGCAGAATGTAACATTTCTGTAGTGTTGAGTTTCACAGATACATACAGCGAACATTCATTAATAGATCACTTTGAAACTATGAATGCCTTTACATATACAGTGTACACACTGCTGGGGAAATGAGTTGCAGACACAATCATAGTAAACGTTTTAGATTGAGATGAATGTGACTTCATGCTGTTGTATTGATTGTGCCTTCTCTCTTATGATTATGTATATTCTAAATCATATTTGTACATTAAAGTCAATAAATTAAAATAAAATAACTTTAATTGCTCGAGCATTTATTTCAAATACACAATAATAATATTTAGGACACATTCAATGTGTTTATAAAAAAAAGGCAAAACAAATAAACATCTTTACAACAAAGTAGGCTGCCAATCATTTTAATTCTCACTGGTTATGTATCTGTATCCAGAGAAGAACTGCCAGTAAGGCTGCTGTATAATTACTGTAGAAATAAATCATTTACAACTTAACAGTGGATGTCACAAAATTCACTTTCCATGTCTACAAACTAACATTGTAAAAAACTGCACAATAACATATCCCATGAGGACTGGGCCTCGCAAGCGCGTTTTGTTTATGGTAAAGATGAATAAATGCCTTGGCAAATGAATAATTGCTCTTTATTTTACACCTGAACAAATAACTATTGATTCCAAAACCTGCGTTCTAACAGAACTTCTGAAATGGATCTGGCGCCCTCTGTTGCCAGTCGCGTTGGATCTCCTTTATCTGTGTCACGCCAGTGATGCCCGTTGCTATGTTGTTTTCTTTGCAGTCACTGCAGATAGTTTAATAGATGGCAGTTCAGTTTGCTCCAGTCTTTGGAATACGTATTTTAGCAGCTCTTGCTTCTTCGTCTATTTCATCCATAATTTTTTCCTGGGAAACGGAGTAGAAAGTGTAGCCATCTGTGCACAGTTGTTAAAGGCAAATCGTACAGAGATAGTCCAATTGCTTCTTAAACAGAATCACATTTTCAATTTGCATAACTTCCCTACGAATGTACAGTAGAGGTAACATGACCTATGGATGTTATCAAATAACAATAACGTAGACACAACTGTACCGAATGATTTTCACATTTATGTGTCCTTGAAAAGAAATAACATACTTTGGTGGCACTTGCATACAAGCAATTATACTGCTAAAGAGATCACATAAATAATAATAATAATGGGACACTAACAGTACTGGGAAAGGTTTAAAGGGTTTAAAACACTGTCTGGACATTCCCTACTCACTATGACGTCAGCACTTTTGACACATTGGCTATTAAAGTTTATCATGTAATGGTGCAATACAAATTACCAAAAATGATACTTGGTAAATTTTTTGGATACGTAAAAGTGTTTCAAATAACTCACTGTATATGAATGGGAACGCTGTGTTTCAAAGTACGGCGGCATTACAATGTGACACCACTACTTTAACAATATTGCAACAGTGCTATATGCAATGGTAGCTATTGGAATATATATAATATTAGTGCAATATAATTTAGCGTGTACCATGAGATTTATTACAGTTTATTAGAACATTTTCACATCGGATATCTGCACATCATATACTAATTCTATACTAACCATATACTAACCACGTGTAGCATTATAAATATCACGTTATAGATTAATATACTCTCATTTCTAATACCTATGCAGATGTTAAAATAACCGGATTAATTAACTGTAAGGCAGTTAAATTCTTACAACTGTCATCATAACCTTGCATAACAAAGTTAAGGATACATATGCCAAGTACTACAGCTCCAATGGCAAGTCCTGTCGCAATGTTTCGACCCCTGAGCTTCTCTGCTTTCTTCTTCCATTGCGCCATTTCTACTTGTCGGATGAACTGCAATTGTTCCTTGCTTAGGTCTTCCTTTGTAGGATCTATTCTCTTTGCAAACTGGGCCTTAGGCTTTGGGTCCCCTTGACTACTCTTGTCTGCCATGTTTAAAACGCTGTTGTTGTGACGCAAATGCGAGGATGTTTTACACGTCAATGCTGCACTGTATTTGCGCAGCTAGTCTCTTGACAAACAGGTTTACCCAGTTAAACACATACTTGATGTTCATATATTTTTACCACGCATTTTAAATGATCATATTAATTTTTATATATTTTTTTTTCTGTTTTTATACATTTTCTCGTTCTCCTGATTTTTTTCGTTTTGTCTTAACTCTTCAATTTTGAACTAAAATGTTTTTTTTTTTCTTTTTTTCAGAAAGCTTAAACTGAATGTAAACAAAATTACTGAAACAATTGATTGATTTATTTGTCTGATTATATGTTTGTCCTATGGGCATATTATTTCGGTATGTTATTTGTAAAGTCTACATTAAAAAATACTCACATATACTTTAGATTGTCATTCCCTCATCCTAATAAATAGGCGGGATTAGTTTCACGGAAATTGAGGCAGGTGTAAAGAATAAATCTGTTTAAATAGTTTAAATTCTGTAAATTGTAAATTTTCAGTTTAACATTATTATTTCATTTCACGTTTCAGGTGTATTTTTTAATTAGAATACAACTCCTGAATATATATTTTTATATAACTTTTTGGCCTATAAATCTGTCAAAAAGTCATCAAAGTAACAAAATATAAAGCGAGCGCCCTCTGAAGGATACTTTATGTTTGCGTTATTAACCAACACTTCGCCATCTGCTGTGTAGTTGTGTTTTTACAGGTTTTATTGTGTGGTCGTCAAATTAATATTAAGACATTTTTAAGACAGTATAATTCTAGCTGTTGTGGTGTAATGACAACTCAGTATTAGCAGTAAACAATGGCGAAAAGAGCTTCCCACAGTGAACAGGGAACCCTAAGGTTTCGGGAGGTGTCTATCGACATTTTATCAGATTCTCTGACAAACCTCAATAACAAAAACAAATTCAACCTGGAAAATGTATCAGATCTGTGTGGGAGTCTGAAAGATCGGAAAATAGTGGGTAAGTGGTAACCTCACACAAATACTGAAGTTATTAGCGTAGTTGACTAAAGCTATCAGATGGCAAAACAACTTAAGTTACTATGTTTACTTAAGTATTATTCATTTACTGTGTTTACATTGTAGTCCAAAGCACTTCAGAAAACACCGTGATATTACTATGGCACATGTTCAAAAACCATTGTATTGCCAGGGTAGGCTACCTGACAATACATGACAACAAATGGCCATAGCATAGCAAATAACCATGATTTTTAAAATGTTGTTTAGAGTGCCAGCTTTCTTTTCTACTTATGATGCAGAATTTATTTTCATAGAGTGTGTATTTCACCTTTGTGTGGAACTGGGACTTGACCCTATGGTTGGATACTATGCTATCGAGATACTGGAGAGGTACTTTAAAGAATCAGGAATAAATATTATTCATCTTAAACCTCTTTAAAATAACATCATTTATCATATTGTAGGTTTATGGCAAGATATGTTGGAGATTTAATCCTCAGTGAAAAGTGTCAACCTAAAGAAGGTGCATCATGTAAGCACAAAGGAAACTATGAAGATCTCATCTATCAGGCACTCAAGGAGAAGCTGTTTATTCTCATCCTTTCAAGTGTTCAGATAGCCAGCAAACTGGACCTGCACTCTAATGTATGCATGTATAATATAAAGAACAAGATAAAGATTCGTGTTACGTTGTGATAAGGTTTTATTTGTACTTTTGCTATCTAGGTTGTTAACAACGACATTGCGATGAGGTTTCTGCACACAGTCAGTTACCCTTGTTCCAAGAAGAAACTCTTGGACTCTGAGATTTTTATTTTAAAAACTCTTGAATTTAATTTGAACGTTCCAAATGCTTTAATGTATGTGGAAACTCTTTTGGAAGTACTGGGTAAGATTATTCAAGCCCAGTTATGGGTGTATTTCTTGCCTAAGATTACAGTCAGACAATAACAGTACAGACAATTCAAACTGTCTAAACACTGTGACTTCCCATACAGGCTACAATGATCCGTCAGCCCCTGTGACACAGTTGCACCATCTATGTGTGTTTGTACTTCAGTTCATATATCTGCAGAGGGAGCCAATCTACAACTCACTGCTCATCTTTGCCACTGGATGCTCCAGTCCTTCCTATGAGCAAAGGTATCTTAAAAAAACCCTAAAAAGGCTTTTTAAGCACCTCTAATATTTTCTATTATTTGTTCTTATGCACTCTTTATTTTAACATTTGGACTACCTAGTTGCCCAAACAATAGAAAATGGGGGCAGGGCTATAGGAGTGTTTGGGGTAAACCTTTGTCAAATTAATCATTGTTTAAAACAGTGTTTCCAATTGTTTTTTGTTGCTAGTGGCACAAAAAAATTAAACCTTTACCTTTAAACATAGTCATACCTTATATTGACATAAACATTGCACTGCTTGGTGGTAAAAGTTGGCAAAGCTGGGGAATTTAAAGTATATTTTGTGTTTGTAACAGAGCCAAGTTTGTGTCTGTGACAGAAGACTTTATGCTTCTGGGAGTTGGAGTCATTGCCGTGGCTGCCTTCATTCATCATATCTCAACATGGGAAAAGGTACATAAAACAACTGAATATGGATTATGATTCAACCGGCTGTGAAGTGTATTTAAATATTAAACATACCCGGAGGAGTATCTGCATAAGTATTTGGTTTTATGAAAAGAGACAACAGAAAAAATACATCTTTAGGTGAAGGTTTTGAAAACTTTAGTTTATGCAAAAGTCAGAATCATTTTTCAGTGTTCAGACCTGTATAAATTTCATCTGGAACATGAAAGGAGATGGGAACAATGTTCATGCTGTTCTCTGCCATTCAATAAAAGTAAATGGAGATGGATTCTGTTGAGCTCCAAAGAAAAGAAGCACCATTAGAGTATCATAACCTTTACTACTATCAATTACTGTAAAACTCCCACAAAACTATTTTATGTTTTTTTGGAATGTAGTGCACAAGTGTAAGGGTCACTTTTTTAAAACCTTTGTGTAATTTTGGGAGTTTAAAAGCATTAACTGTCATTGTATGTAAAAGAGCAGCATAAACATTCAGCTAAACATTCAGCTTTCCACAACGGAAAAAGTCATGCAAGTTTGGAATAAGATGAGGGGGAGTAAATTCTGACAGTTGTAGTTTATGTGCACCTGCAGGTAGTAGAGGAGCTCACAGGGATCACAGGGATATCAGGCCAGAGTATCACGGACTTTGCTTATGTCACCCTGATGCACATCACCAAGATCAAACCAATATGACTCCCTTCTGTGAAGCACAGTTTACAGCAGAGTACATATAGAGCTAAAAGACAATCATTAATATTGTTATTATTTTTACTTAGAATTGTCTGTCATTGAAAACAAAGTGTTAAAAATGTCAGGGTCAAATGTTGCAAGTTGTCAGGGGACTGTGGTTCAACTGACAGTACTGTTGTCATAGTTACTTCTTCCTGGTTATGCCTCCTAATTTCACACTCATTCAACAGATCTGAAAGCAAAAGAATAAACAAGCAAGTTATCGTTAATATACAAGCTTTATTTTTCCATGGTCTGGACAAATTAGAGAAATACAACTTTCTATGTGTACAAGGTCTGCGTATCTTTTAATCTTGTTTAGAAACCAAGTGATCTGCTTTCATAAGATTTTAAGCATGTTCTCAGTTTGAAAGCAGGTTCCAAGATGTAGGCAGCATGGTGTGTATTCTTCATGAATAATACTATTGTGGAATACACTGCAAAAAGCTAGTAGGTCAAAAAGGAAGCTAGTTGGCTAATATACAGTAGAGCATTTTGAATTAGTCACTTAATGAGATTCAGTTCTGGCATGGATGCTGCCTTAGAAGTTACAGTAGCTGACTATGTAGGCAGCAAGGCCACTCAACAGGATCTGGAGCAGAGCCTGAAACAACTGGTCATTAAACAACATGACATTCAATTGCACACTCGTTAGATTGTGTTTTAGTATTTGTCCACATTAAGTCCATCCAAGTACAAATTCAGAGTTGCTTGACACAGTCAACGTACCATTACCTCTGACAAAGCACAACAGTTAAAAATGTACACAAACATAAACCTCACCCAGGCCTTTTACCTTTATGTTACTGTTTTATTACTGATCACATAAAGGGAACAAGATGCTGCATCATGCTGTGGAAATGCATCTGAGACACGTTTTAAATCACGGCAATTTATTTGAAACTGAGAGGGCATGGGACATAGGGCGACGCATCACAAAGACCATAAAGGACACTGGCGTCTTACATCATTAGGCTCTAATTGTCCGAAGGAAGACAAACAGCATGCCTGAAGTTTGGCAAGGAAACACAGCATCTCGTTACCTTCTCATGGAACCAGGTCACATAGAAAACAGGAATGTTCCCTCAAAAGTAGGCAACACACAGAACATGCTATAAGAACATTATTACCTATTGCGTCATACTGAAAATGCCTGCTCACACTGAACATAATAAATTAAGAATCTCTTGCTCTCATAATGATTGAAACAGTGGAAGATAGAAGCCTTAAGTATGACTGACTTAGAAGTCGCCGAAGGCATCCTCAGGATGTGGCTGGTCTATGGTACAGAAATGCTTTGACCAGTCCAAGGGCAAATTCCAAGCAGGGTAAGGCATATTCCTACAAAGAAGCATTTGATAAACCTTTCAGTCCTTTTAAAAGATCCCAGGGATCTTTGGCAAATAATCCTCAGCTGTCTGGCAACATGTAGAAGACAAGAGACTGGGGTGGCCCCCCGCAGTGGCTTCAATACTAGAAGTACAGCCCTCATCTCTAGGTATTTAATGTGCTAAATGTGATGGCCTTTCCAGAGACCCCGGGGAAAGACCCTAGAAAAGTTATTCCCTGACTCAGAAAAAACACACTTTTCTTAAAGCTGATGATGTAAGGTGTCAGTCCCTTTTATAGTTTTTGTGATGTGCCACGTTACATCACATAAGTGGCAATAAATAGGCATGTTCTTCAGACACCAGTGGGCACCGAAAGAGTTCTCATGGCATCATCACCATGACGTGGCATTGAATTCTCTCGAAAGGGAACATGCCTTAACTGTCTTTACTATTCACATAAAAACTTGTAATTTTTACACTGAATTACACTGAATTGCATCTTACTGAAGTCAATGTAATCTGTTTGAGAGGCCTGACTAGGCCAGACATAACTATTTTGCCTAAACAAATAGCATGATTTTGTGGAGAGTAATGATGAACAAGGGAGTGTTTAAAACTTATTTAAAAACAGTCATTATTTTTGCAGTTGTGTTTGGAGCCTTTAATGGCTCAGAAATAACACACTTCACCTTTAAAAATGACCCACTGAGACAACAGTGGCAATTATCGTACTAGAACAGGTTTTAGAGTAACCATAATCCTTAATAAGCTGTCTTTTTATTTGGATTTCTTTAGTATCGAAGGGGCACCTCTTGACTCCATGTGTAATGTATCAAGCAGAGGAGGGAAGATAACAAGTCTCTGGCTGAAAATTTGTCCTATCTGATGGCCCATAGCTCTCATTATGTAGACTAAAACTTTGTAGATTTTCTAACTTGCTTTGAAATCATTAAGGTGTGTGAGGCATTTAACAGAAAGGCAGCTCTTATGGAAATACTTATTGAACAGATGAACCTGTTCTAACTGTTCTGAAGCAATTATTATTAGATTATTTGTCATATTTATAAATGTTTGGAAATGCATTTTGGTACAGTGCATTTCTGATGGATGTTATTCCTGGAACACTGATAGGGGAAATAATACGGTTGGTGAGAAAGATAGCCTAACACTGGTAGATATGATAACTGGCCCCACTGTCCACATTTCAATTCTTTTAAATAGACAAAAGTTAAGAGATAAGTTGTCAAAAATGTGTAATAAACTGAAAATCAAGGTTGATTTGCTTTGGTGAATTCAGGCACTGATAATGGATAATAAGGTCTGAATCACATTTAGCATTGTAATTGTTCCCAGAAGTGTTTGATGGGGTTCAGGGCCAGGCTTTGTGCAGGTCAATCAGGTTCTTTTACACCAGACTTCTTTTACACCATTTCTTTTTGGACCGAAGAGAAAGAGAGGGCCTTTACGATATTGAAGTGTCTATTTAAAGGGATCACAAGTTGACCAAAATTGACTCCAAAAGCCTGGAGCCAATTGAGCTGATGAAGTTGGTACTGATATCTGTGTTCTCTGTGATTAGGCTCTGCTCTGAGGTGCTGAAAATGAGAGACTCGGGGGAATTCTCTGGCAAGACTTAGCTTAGGTGAGGTTGGCCCTGGATAATCAGAGGCTGTGGAAAGAAGTAGCTATCAATGCGCTGAGAGTTAGTGGTGCTGTGCTGCTATGCTAAAGCCCACCTCCAGAGTTTAACTCCAACCCAAATCAAACACATCTGAACTAGATAATAAAGGTCTTTGGGATTACTTGAAAATTACAGGTAGATATGTAAAAGGTTGAAACTACACTGCAGGTCGATGGCCCTCCTAGAGTGATTTAAACAGTCCTACTCTAAAGACTGTGGAGTCTGTGGCAATTGTAGGAGTTGCTTTTATTATTGTTAATAAATGGTGGCCTGGTATGTTGATAGCATTATTTCTTTCTTACTTATTTAACTTAATTAACAGGAACTAAGATATACTAATAAAGATAACTAATAAATGCTGTTTAAGTATTGTTTGTTGGTAGTTCATGTTAACTAAATTAGTTAATTAATGTTAACAAATGGAATTTTATTGTACTGAAAAAAATAGAGCAGAACATTGTTTTTACATTTTCAAAAAGAACATTTTGCTTTTCTCTTAAGCACACCAACTTTACTTAAAGAAAAAAAGTAAAGCAGTAACTAATGTGCGCACCAAATCATCTCACATTTCCTGTACCAGTTTATTGGTTAATCAATACAATTAGTTACAGAATTGTAAACATCTTGTTGGCTCAGTTTATTCACATTAGAGCACATGGGCCTATTGGAATCCTGTATCATGGGGTGGAGACACATGCCAAGCCTCTGTCACTTCCATGAGGTCACCATAGCAACCTGAGCCTTTTACCAGTCACTGGGGAATTCCGTTTTTTTCACGGCTCACTTGCCAAATAAGCAAGTCAACCCTTCAGCGGCTTGCCTTTTGCTTCTTTATAGCATTCAGTTGCTATGCAGCCACTGTTGCTATGCTTGTGTGGAGGGATCTGTGGGTACTGAGGCCCTCATACTGCGTACCAATTTCTGTTGTCCCCCACCCCCAAACTAACTAAAACATTGTTTGATCATTGCAGTTTCTATATGAACAAGTGCCATACTTGATCGCATAATACACTGGCTATCACTTATATTCATGTTGTTGCCTTTGAGTGCTGCTTCTTTTTTTATAACAACATAAATAAAGGTGGAATTGTGTGGGCTGCCACCCACAGACAGTCATCTGTGAGCCATGATAGGGTGATTTCCTTCTAAAAGCAACAGATTCTGTTCAGATGGAGATGTCGGTGTCAAAGTAATTTCCACATTTCTTACAGAGTCTCAGCATCTTTCAGTACGGAAATAAGTCAGAATTATGGCAGTTCTGCCAACTGCATCTTTATATAATGAGACATGTGCAACATGGCGGAACAACAATGACGGTTGTCTCTTTATGTAACTGTCTGAGGATGGCTGAAATGGAGCTCACATATTGGTTTGAATTATCTACTTTTGTGCAAGATGTCTTTTAACAAATAGAAATGTTTTTAAATGCTTTTTAGTAAGTTAAAGACAGTGGGATGCTTAAGGAGAAAAAATATGTGGTTGGAGACATTGGAGTGCTCCAATGAGACCATGTTGACTCAGCTGAGTGGTGGAATTTTTTTAAAGGGATGGTTTGTGGGCAGGTGGCTGTAAGTAGTAACATCTTGGCAAAGCTCATCATGACTTACTGTATGTGGTCAATCACGCTCGAACTAAAACGTTAAAGTTAATGCCTGATGTATCCAACCTTTTTTATTTAACATTATTAAAATGAATATGAACGTGCAAGAGGAAGTATATATGCCCGGTTACTGGTTACAGTTTCTTTTAAGTGTTTAAACAATTTTTAAACACCATTTTCCCTTGATTCATTTTTTTTTATCCTAAACATGTTTTTATTCAGTATGACAAATTAATTTATAAAAAAGAAATATATTCCAGGTAGTCTCTCAATTAATATAAGGTCATAAAGCTAAATGCGTACTAATACCAAAATGAATACCAAAAGTATTCAATGTAATTATTAGTATAAAATGTAATTGTTATGTTAAGGTTTATTATCTCGGTCTGTTGATAAAAATACATGTTGGGTAAAAGGATTGGCTTCCAACCAGATAACATTACCATCTTAATACAAATACATTGTTAATTTCTTATACAGAAAAGCTGAAGATAACTTTTCTATGATCATTTTAGAACAGATTGCTATTTCTATTAATTTATTCTGATTTTATACTAGGTTAAAGAATCTGTCCATCAGGTTGAGCATAGTGTTAACAACGATCATTGGTTCGATTCCCAGGGAACGCATGCACTGACAAAATGTATAACTTGAATGTATTGTAAGTTGCTTAGGATAAAAGTGTCAAATGTATAAATGTAAATGTAAACTGGGCTTAGACCACAGGATTCTCAAGCCGATTTTCAGCTTCTGAGTATCTTAGAAAAAAAATTGGGTCCATCGGGACCTTGATCAGGTCCGAAGTTCAGTCCAAATTATCTGGTAATGTGAGATGTTTACAGATCAAAACTTACACCTCACAATCTGCTCTGAGAAAAATCAGGACTGGTCTGATATAAAACATACTTAATTTTTTTGGATTTTAAATCTGGATGATTGTGTCAGTACTTTTACAATAGTCCATGAGAAATGGGGGTGAATGACAAACCTTATGAAATAAAGATTGTTTTACCAGTATGTGAAAACATATCATAGCCTTTCCGTCAAAGACGAGCAGTTTTAAATGTACCGGATGAGTGAAAAAAGATGTTATCGCACTAGCCAGCAAATCAAAAAAACCATTAATAATAAAAATAAATGTCACAATCTTTTTGTTTTCATCTGCTTCCCTGTGAGATCATGTGAGGTGCTTCCCTTTTGCAAGATAATTCTAATAATATCTTTTATGTGTGATGCACCACGATTTTAAAATCTTAAAGTTTGACCATGTTTAAGATTTTAAAGAAGAAAATCTGTCAAAATTCTTATGCGTGTGCTTACAACCAGATTTCATAATTAGTCGGGATTTTAAAAATCCTGTAGTCTGAGCCCAGCTTTAGATGGCATGTTCAGTAGCCTGGCTGATACCATTACTCTAAACATGCACAGATGCATGGTCATTGACAATTAGCTGATTACCTTATTTGCTTCATAACAATGTGGGTATTTAATTTTTAATCCCTAGACAAGCAGGGTGAAAATTAAACTAGTATTTAATGAGAGAAGGGTAATGATTTGGGCCATGGGGGGACTACAAGAACAGATGGATTGAATGAATAATGTATTTCATAATCTTCATTAAGTCAACAATGGATTTTCTGTGACAGCTGATGTCATTTAAACTTAGTCCTCTATACTAGAATGTAAAAAATAGCACACAAACAAAAGCAGGCAGATACTCTGAATGACAGATACAAACACACGCATGACCCAAACTGTGTCAAACCAGTGTGTACAGAAATCGATTATAGTATATTGGGTGAGGTTTGCTGTAATTCCATCAGTATATCTGCCTCCCAGGGGTGTTCAGGATCCAAAACGATCTTTTTGGATAAGATCGACGTCGACCTTGCGCCCCCCTCTTGCATGATAACGAGCGGCTCGGACGAGTCCCTCCCATGGTTATGAATTATACATGACATTACAGTTGGTCAAGGCAGAGGTTGTGCGCTGCTGTCTGTGTGCAGCGATTCTAAATTCAGTTTGGTAATGAACCGATTGCATCGTATTTACACTGCGGTAGTGGTGCGGGGAAAGCGAATCGCATGATTTGATTCGACTAGTCCTCCGTGCAACGTTACAACGAAACGCAAGCATACAGAGCGCAAAATCCGGCCAACATTCAAGCCCAAGTGTCTGCGAAAAGGGATAAGGGAAAGAACGATATATTGTGGCCGGTGGCAGACTGTCATGAAAAAAGGCACGGGAAGGACAGATCTCACTCAGGTTACACAGACACCGGTGACAACGCGGGTGAACGAAGGTGGGACGGAAAGTAAAAGATAAGCAAGGTACGTCTTAGCGTTTAGTGTAGGTGTGCGTGTGTTTATAATGTCATTAACCATCGTGTTGCCAGAACGAGGCCAGATAGACCATTTCAATTATAAGACAAACGCTGTCATTCACTGAATTTCACAGTGACGACTTTGATTAGAAACGGATCAGTGCCTTGTCTGTTTTTACAAAACATTTCCATGGTAACCATAGTTTCTACAGTCATTGTTACTAATGCAAACCACAGTAAACCAATATGAGAGCGCATCACTGTCTGCTTAGTGTTAAGATGGTCTTAGGTAGTTATGTGTTGCTTCAGTCTGCCTTGGGTAACATGATTACCGGTGGGAAGTCAGTGCAATCAATTTAGGTAGCTTCTTTTCGATCAATCAGCAATGAGAAACCATGACTTGAACTGGAAAATTATTTGTAAACTTCTCTTTTAAGCTCAACATTGCCTCAGGTATGTTGTCAATGAACTAAATTAATCCTAATTTATCTAGTGATTGTAAGTAAATGTCTGTTAACTTTATCTAAATCATATGGTTGTATTAGTAACGAAAGGTGTTGGTCAGTCACCTTCCAGGAGAGGGGAGAACATATCTCCACACAAGTTATTGATCAAAAGTGGTTTATATAAACATTTTATATATGCAGTACAAATATAACAAATAAATAAAACACAGATACTATCTGTAATTGGATGATTCTTGTTGATTCTGTACTGCTATGTAAATAATTGAAATAATCCTGCTACTTATTCAGTGCACATTTAGTGATTTTCATGAGTAGATTTTTGTAGTTTAGATGTTTCTTAAAGTTTGACTATAGTAGTTTCTACTACAATAGTAGTTTCTGTTGGTGTTTGCTGAGGCCAGAGGCACTCTATGAGCTGAGCAATATCTGCACAAGAGCTAGTTTGCTCATGAAAAATGCAAATTAAAGAGTTTGACCAAACGTCCTGCTTGTTTTATAACACAACCTTTTAATTTGTATTCAGCCTTAGAGTTTGGTGAATAGCAGTGGTAAGTTTTGTATCAGGCTTTTGTCTTATTAGTCGCTGAAATAATATTAAGATGTTTCTTCGACTTGTTGTAAGCTCATCAGAATGGTCTAGTTGTTTGCTTCACCCACCCCCCGATTCCTGTTCATTTGCAACTTCCATGTTATGAGATCAGAAAGCGGCCAGAATACGCTGGAAGCAGAGGCAGAAGTGGGCTTCTGTCCCATGGGCTTCTGCTGAGTCATTTTCTCTGGGTGATGAGGAAAATGCTACTCTCAATAAACAGCTGAATAGAGAGCACAAATGTGTGATAATGTTCAGTTCATGAGAGAAAGGCAGTGCATATATCATGATTTCACTGCAGAAGGTTTCAACACATTGCAAAATGGTTCATTTTACCTGCTGTAGCTTTAGGCTGTGCTGAGGCAGTAGACTTCAGTGACTGTGAAGTGAATTGCTCTATTGATGAATAACAATGATAATCCTTCTGCATTTTCCACAAACGTTCTCTCTGATTTTGCTTTGACTCTTACTTTATAAAGAGGTCTGTTTTTCCAAATAGATGTATTTTACCTTATGTATTTTACACAGATATATATATATAATACAGATGGACAGATGAAGTGTACTGTGTTTTTGAGGTAAAAGGTTTATCTGAATTCATCTGCTGAAGAATGGTAGTCAGTGCTTCTGCAGGCAATTGATCATTTTTGACACTTTTAAGGAAAATTGTTGAAGTAATATTTTGAGACTGAGTTTCTATAGGCTGTATTGCGAATGAAATATTAGCTTACCTGTATTTTTTTAATAGTAAGAAAAACAGTAGACAGTGTTGTAAATGTTTTGTTACACTTTGCAGTATTCTGTAATTGATCTTAATATCTTGGCAGTTTCTTTACAATTGTATGTAAAAATGTCTTACCCTGTGCAGTTTTATCAAGTAATGAATTAGAAAAGATTTGTTTTTTGTTTTTTGGGACTACTAACAGTTCATCTATTACTATGGAAAGGGAAAGTCATTGCATATTTAATTTAATTATGTGGATTCTGTACAATATACATACACTACATACTACAGCAACAGAGATACGTCATAAGAGTAATATAATTGTGTTATTCTAAACATAATCAGCAGTCATTACTTTGTTAGAATGAACTGTACAGAACTTACTGCTTAATCATTATCATACTACAACATCCTTTTATCAGTGTGACAAATAATGTAGTAAAACACTTTTGAACTAGTCACATCCTTTTGAAACTTTTGAAACACGTCATTGTTTTAACTTGTATTGTTTGTTTTTGTATGTTTTTGGGGGAGTATCTCCAGTAAATACTTAACAAATCAAACGTAGTGCCTAACCTCTACCATGTCTGCTTCTTAACCAATTATCCAGCTGCCTTTGTTGTCCCAGCAAATAATTAAGGGTAAATATGTTTACAAGTGTGTGTATTTGTGTGCTTTCTTCAATTGCTCAATGACTATTGTGTGTGGTGGTTCATTCTTTTGTAAAGTTTGAAGTCTACATGGAATCAAAATAATTGAGGTTTATGGCTTTATGATTTGGCTTTTAGAATGAATATGTTATGTAGCTTTAAAGATATCTGTAACTAGTGTGCTTTAAAACATTGGCAAAAGCATTGGCAAAACTTAGAGAATCTCACTTCCACCAATATAAATCAACAATTTTTATGACATCACTCTGCACTTCAGCTTCTCATAAGATTTTTCTGACCAATCGAACGCTCTGTAGAATCTGGAGCATCCCGCTCTTAAAATGATAAATATCACCATGCCAAAGTCACGATTGAGGGAGAGAAAATCTGCAAGTATGGTCATATATGTGTCTTTAGTTGTTCCAACAGTTTTTTTAACTGTTAAACTATATGAAGAGTTTGGTTCCAAAACGGGATAAATCCAAAATTGTTAAACTGAGAAAAACAGTGTTTTCTTTCCCAAAAAATGGTTTGTATAAAAACTACTAATTTCTGTTTCAGTCTGTAATATATCATCATGTGTTTGTAATAACATCAAAAAATCAAATCTATATTTTGA
>JAZGTK010005411.1:0-22508 GCA_036877625.1 Ambastaia sidthimunki
TTTCGAATATTTAAACTGCATTCTTTCATCTTAAAAATACATAATTAAAAAATTCTGTATTCTAAATTAAAAGTCTATTCTTGTGTAACGTGTGCTTACTAAACAGGCACGAAACAAACGTAGAATCCAAATCAAATGTGTTTAATCCAAATAATCCATAAACGATAGAGGCATGAACAGGCAGGCACAAAGAACACACAACAGAACTTTAAAAACCGACAACATACTGTAGACTGGACAGGAACCAAACTTATAGAAAAACTAATTACAAGGACTAATTACAAACAGGTGAGACTAATTAGACAAAACAAGAACAGGAACTCCATATATGGGCCGACATGGGACAAACCAAAACGACAGTCCAGAGAGGGGTGTTACAGTATTCCCCCCTTCCAGAAGGCGTGACCTCGTGCTNAAAAAAAAAAAAAAAGTCCATGGGGGGGTTCCGGCGAAGGTCGGACACCTGGAAGGGGGACAAAAAGACAGTTCAACAGAGGTGACGGGGGGAGGAGCCAAGGCAGACAAAGGATGGATCTGGAACAGGAGGAGCTGGGCAGAGATCCGGAAGGAGGTGGTGGAGCCGGTGCGACAGAGGACTGAGGTGAAGCCGGAGGGATGGAGGAGTCTGACCGAGCCGGTGGGATGGAGTGACAATCCTGAGGTGAGGGATGGTCGACGACAGACCAAGGCGAGGCTGGAGGGACGAGGGAGCCAGGTGGAGCTAGTGGACTGACGGGACAGGGTGGAGACGAGGGAGCTTGGTAGCATGGTGGAGCTGCAGGGTCAAAGGGTCAAGGCGGAGTCCAGGATTTAGAGATCGATGGCGAGGATGAGGGATCCTCCAGCCATGGCGCCAATGGCAGCCCTGCAGCTCAGCCACTGCACTGATGGTGGGCTGAGGGTGAGCGGAGGGATTGTCGGCTGACAGCAGCGGTGTGGCTGTTTCATCATGGCAGACATTTTCAGGCAAGAGTGGGAGGGTGGGTGGGACATCTTGATCAGACATCGCAGTAAAACGATAATGGTCCATGGGACCCAGTGTAGGCTCACCCTCAGCGCTTGTGCAGTGGACGTAGCCTCCCTCGTCTTGGTCATCCACATCAGGCTCCACTGCCAGCTCATGCACCTGGTCTGATGACACCGGCTCGGGCTCAGGGGCGACCCTCAGCTCTGCCGCACTCTCCTGCGATGGCTCGTCGGTCGCCAGGAACTCGGGCTCTCCACCAGATGTAGGCTCAGGCTGTGGCTCTGCACTCTGGGATGATAAAGGACTGGGCACTGGGTCTGGAGTGGGGCTGTCATCCTTCTTGGCGACCTCAACGATCATAGGCAAGCCACAGGACGCCAGCACCCACTCAACAAAGGCCAGAAGGCTCTCTCAAGGACCTTCCCCAGATAGCTGTGCTTTAGTACCATCGTTGAGTTTGTTGTGGTTAAAAAAAACACAGGGGAGACTAATTAGACAAAACAAGAACAGGAACACCATATATGGGCAGACATGGGACAAACCAAAACAACAGTCCAGACAGGGGTGTTACATCTTGGTTGTACAGTTTCAGAATTTTCATGTTTTTGTTTTTATTTTCATTTTGTGTAAAGCTGCTTTGAAACAGTGTAACATTGTAAAAAGTTGCTAATAAAATAAAATTGAATTTAATTAATTATCTTGCAGTCAAAAAAGTGTGTACTCACAGTCAAAAGTTTGTGTTTTCACTTACAGTCAAGAAATGTGTATTCACAATCAAAAGAGTGTGTACTTTCAAAAAAAAGAGTGTGTACTCACTCACAGTCAAAAAGGTGTGTTCTTGCACTCAAAACAGTGTGTACTCGCAGTCAAGAGAGTGGGTACTCGCAGTTAAAAGAGTGTGTACTGTGCAGTCAAAACAGTGTGTACTCGCAGTCAAAAGAGTGTGTACTTGCACTCAAAAGAGTGTGTACTGTGCAGTCAAAAGAGTGTGTACTTGCACTCAAAAGAGTGTGTACTGTGCACTCAAAAGAGTGTGTACTGCGCAGTCAAAAGAGTGTGTACTTGCATTTAAAAGAGTGTGTATTGTGCAGTCAAAAGAGTGTGTACTTGCACTCAAAAGAGTGTGTACTGCACAGTCAAAAGAGTGTGTACTGTGCAGTCAAAAGAGTGTGTACTGTGCAGTCAAAAGAGTGTGTACACACTCGCAGTTAAAAGAGTGTGTACTTGCACTCAAAAGAGTGTGTACTGCGCAGTCAAAAGAGTGTGTACACACTTGCCGTTAAAAGAGTGTGTACTTGCACTCAAAAGAGTGTGTACTGCGCAGTCAAAAGAGTGTGTACTGCGCAGTCAAAAGAGTGTGTACTGCGCAGTCAAAAGAGTGTGTACTGTGCAGTCAAAACAGTGTGTACTCGCAGTCAAGAGAGTGGGTACTCGCAGTTAAAAGAGTGTGTACTGTGCAGTCAAAAGAGTGTGTACTTGCACAGTCAAAAGAGTGTGTACTTGCACTCAAAAGAGTGTGTACTGTGCAGTCAAAAGAGTGTGTACTGTGCAGTCAAAAGAGTGTGTACTGTGCAGTCAAAAGAGTGTGTACTCGCAGTTAAAAGAGTGTGTACTCGCACTTAAAAGAGTGTGTACTGCGCAGTCAAAAGAGTGTGTACTGTGCAGTCAAAAGAGTGTGTACTCGCAGTCAAAAGAGTGTGTACTCGCAGTTAAAAGAGTGTGTACTTGCACTCAAAAGAGTGTGTACTGTGCACTCAAAAGAGTGTGTACTTGCACTCAAAAGAGTGTGTACTGTGCAGTCAAAAGAGTGTGTACTTGCACTCAAAAGAGTGTGTACTGTGCAGTCAAGAGTGTGTACTGTGCAGTCAAAAGAGTGTGTACTTGCACTCAAAAGAGTGTGTACTCGCAGTTAAAAGAGTGTGTACTTGCACTCAAAAGAGTGTGTACTGCGCAGTCAAAAGAGTGTGTACTCGCAGTTAAAAGAGTGTGTACTTGCACTCAAAAGAGTGTGTACTTGCACTCAAACGAGTGTGTACTGTGCAGTCAAAAGAGTGTGGTGTGTACTCAAGTCCAAGTTTATTTATAAAGCACTTTTCACAATGACACATTGTTGCAAAGTAGCTGTACAAATAAAAAATATCCAAGGATATTTAACCGTGAAATAAAAATTAAGATTTATTTGAAGATCAAAATCAATAAAAAATAAGAAAATTAAAATTAACATTATTGAACAATGATAACACAATGCTTAACATGGTATCCCAAGCAAATCGTCTAAGCTATGTCACAGTCACTGCTCACAGTCAAAAGAGTGTGTACTCACAGTTAAATGAGTGTGTACTCACAGTTAAATGAGTGTGTACTCACAGTCAAATGAGTGTGTACTCACAGTCAAATGAGTGTGTACTCACAGTCAAAAGAGTGTGTACTCACAGTTAAATGAGTGTGTACTCACAGTTAAAACAGTGTGTACTCACAGTTAAAAGAGTGTGTACTCACAGTTAAAAGAGTGTGTACTCAAAGTTAAATGAGTGTGTACTCACAGTCAAAAGAGTGTGTACTCACAGTTAAATGAGTGTGTACTCACAGTCAAAAGAGTGTGTACTCAAAGTTAAATGAGTGTGTACTCACAGTCAAAAGAGTGTGTACTCACAGTTAAATGAGTGTGTACTCACAGTTAAATGAGTGTGTACTCACAGTCAAAAGAGTGTGTACTCACAGTTAAAAGAGTGTGTACTCACAGTTAAATGAGTGTGTACTCACAGTCAAAAGAGTGTGTACTCAGTTAAATAAGTGTGTACTCACAGTTAAATGAGTGTGTACTCACAGTTAAATAAGTGTGTACTCACAGTTAAATGAGTGTGTACTCACAGTGAAAAAAAATGTGTTCTGACAGTCAACAGTGTGTGTACTTGCAGTATGCAGTACCTGTATGCAGTACCTGAAACAGTGTAACATTGTAAAAAGTTGCTAATAAAATAAAATTGAATTTAATTAATTATCTTGCAGTCAAAAAAGTGTGTACTCACAGTCAAAAGTTTGTGTTCTCACTTACAGTCAAGAAATGTGTACTCACAATCAAAAGAGTGTGTACTCTCAGTTAAATGAGTGTGTACTCACAGTGAAAAAAATTTTGTTCTGACAGTCAACAGTGTGTGTACTTGCAGTATGCAGTACCTGTATATTTATGGCTAATTTATGCTTGTTTTTTTATTTTTTGAATCTAAATATGCAAGTAGGACAATGGACATACACCATTTCTTTTACATATTTCTTATCATAACCATAATTTTTGGTGTAAAAAATATCTGTGTTGTATTCTAAAAAATATCTGTTGTCTAAATTTGGCAAAACTAGCTTTAAAGTAGCAACTTGTCATGCTGTAAAATTTGAGTTAGTTTGACATTTCTGAAGAATTAAATGGTGTTTCTGTCTCAAATGTTTTAAAGAGTTTTTAAAATGTGATGTATTCATGGATTGTGAATTCTATCAGATGGGGCATCATGTCCCTTACAGACAAAAAACCAAACTGGATTTAAGATGAGACATCATCACAGTTTCACAAACGTGTGACTATCATCCTAATATATCAGATTAGCCCCAACAAGATAACATCTTTCTTCATCTCTGCCGTTTGAGTAAACGCGTGTATGAGTGAATGTGTGTGGGATTGTGTGTACTGGAATCAGTTACAGTGGAATTTACTGTTTGTGTTTTTCATGCTCTAAACATTCTATAAATCCTCTTTTCTCAATTACTTTTCTTTTGAGGAAGTCTAGAAAGTCTTTTTTTAAGAGAAGTAATTAAGCGGATAGTTTCTTTTATTATTTACTCGTCCTCAGAACCTTTTTAACTTTCCTCTGTGGACCACAAACTGAGATGTTAGAATGTTTGTGACTGTTGTTCAGTCTAATTAAAACATCCTATCAAACATGCTGGACTGTGACCGTTCACATAAGTTCACTGTGCGAGGAGTTGGTGCTTTTCTAGAGTGTTTTGAATTAGTCATTTATGAGGTTGCATTTATGTCAAGGCACACCTTTAGGAAAGATCAACAACATAGTTTATCATTATACAATAATAACAAGTTTACAGCAACTTCGGTGTAAAAATTTGCAATGTAATACGATCAGAATATATTTGATGTTTAATGTATAGTTTTGGGTTGCAGAGTTTTTGGACCAATAGGATTTCACAGTGGGAGGGGCTTATCCTTCCAAATTACACAGAAACTAATGTCCTGCAATGTTTTGCAATGTCCTGATGCAAACACTCGCAGGGATGATTGACAACACTGAATATTTAGGCTCCTCCCGAACCTACATTTATTTATTGTGGTGAAGTCACTGTTCTTTGGGATGAGGCCAATCCAGTAACTTTGTCATGCACAGCATGAGAGACTGATGGGTGGACAGCCTAAATGAAGAGAGAGGAGCAGCCCAACAATCTGTTAACCTGACCATTACACACATACGCTAACTCGCGCACACACATATACTCACACACACTCACACACATCTGAGGTGAACAGCATCCCACTGAGATGAGTGAGCACAGAGATGGAGCTCAGCTGTGAATTGATCCGGATCTGATGATCTCAGAGTTTGTGATCAGTGTGGTGGGACAGCAGCAGCGTTTAACATTTGTAATGTGTTGATTTCCTCTCTGAAGTTCAACATTGTAACAACGAGAAAGACAAACAGACAGAGAGAGAAAGAAGAATGGGTTTTATACACAACACAAACATAAATCTACTATCTGTCTCTTATCTGTCTATGTTTGTTTTGTTACTTTAGTTGCATTATTAACATGACAAATATTCTATATTTGTATTGCTAAAACATTTACTTGCAAGTGCAAGACAACAAACTTAAATTACTTAGGGACAAAAGACAAGAAAAATGTACAATGTTACGGTTGGCAATAACAGATCAAAGAAATAAAGGGATGATATAAAGGAATAAAAAGAGAGTTACTGGTACATGAAAAGAGTAAATATGATAAAAATGAGGACGGTGTCTGTTCACTCTCTGTCTTATGTTCTGTTACATATGAGCTGATCTGTGTGTATTTGTGCAGTTTGTCAGAAAGTGCAGCTCTGGGCACAACCTCTGCTGTCTGTCTCTCTGAGCTGTCAGACTTTCTGCTGTCTCTCTTTCAGCTGTCTGTCTTTTTTGTCTCTATGCTGTTCTCTCTAAAGTCAGGAGAGATTGAGGGGTCAGGTCATATAATCTGCAGGTGAACATCTGTCCAGGGCTTCAGCATGTATCTGAGCACACACACACACCTGCTGACGGTCAGAGACTCTCAAAGGATCAAAGATGATGACAATTTGTTCTGCAGCTTTTTTGTCCTGCCGGGCTACAAAAGCTTTTAATAATTCATTTGCTTGTATGAATGATGAACTATTAGCCAGAGGCCTTCACAAGAGTGACTCATAATAGTGTGTGTGTGTGTTTGTGTGTGTGTGTGGTTTGACGTCTCGGGGTCTGTCTGTTTTGGATGAAATTCGATCAGGATCAGATGATGCTCTGTGAGATATGAAATTAACATCCGTATCTCAGAGCTGCTGAGGGGAAACGCGGCTAATCCCAGCCTTCTAATTTATTTCTTCATCAGATTTATGTCAAAATATTCATTGCGAAGACGCCAGCAAAGCCGAGAGCCGCACCGTTGCAATCACCACACCCAGAAAGCTGATAAATTAATAATCCCACGTTTCACTAAGACGCAGGATTATTTGATATATATTTTATGACTACAGTTTATAGCCGAGGTTGGCGCTGGTAAGAAGGGTCATATTTCTAGACAGTTACACAGGCAGCTACAACAATAAACTTCAACATCCCATAATTCCTGTAGTTTACTCTGGTTTGCAAGTGAATTTATAACAAACACTTCAGGTCGCTCCATGCTGCCCGGAGCATGATGCGTAAAACACAACAGAAGATGGATTTTGTGTGTTGTTGTGTGGTGAGGTAGATTTCTGGGGTTTCTCGAAGACTTCTGCTTCAGACTGTCATGCTCTAACTGTGGCTCTCTGAATGATGTGTCCTACATGAGACATTTTAAATGTTCTTCTTCATCTACACACAAAAGTTTATATGTGTGACAGACAGCCATTTACCTGAAGCTGAATTGTGTGAAAAGTGCACTCAATTTGATTTAGACCTAAATAAGACACATTTATGCTGATTGGTCAGTAGTGCTGGTTTGCTCATGGTTTGTGAAGTTTGATTATATTCTGTGGAGTCTGAGTTCCTCTTTCCGCAGAGATATAAAAGGTTGTGTACACTAAAGCCACTCGCTGTCAAGTACAAATGATACGCCAGAGGGCAGATGGGAGTCTTCCTCCATCCTCTATTTTGATTTCAGGGAGAATGAGCGAAAGAGAAAAAGCTTTTAAAAATTTGAGCTGACAACACAGAAACATGCTGCCATTCTCTGAGTAACGTCCAAAAGCCATAGAGGAAGGAAATGGTGCTTTAAATTGCTTCACTTTTATCTCTCTCTCTTTCTCTATTCCTCATTTCCACTTCCTGTCAAGCATGTCAGAGAACATGATCTGTTTTTCAGGGAAAGCTGTTGTACAGGTTCTCTGTTAAACTCACAACAATGGTTCGTTTCACAGTTTTCATAAATGTACACCGATCTGTCGAGTTAGTCAGGTAGTGAAGTAATGATGTAGTGAGGATCATTATTCTATTGAATCATCCTTGTGTTGCTCTACATGTGTTCTTATTCTAAAGAAATAATCTTCACGCAGCTACACACAAAAAAGTGATCATGATGGTCAACCTCCATATGATCCATGGATGAAAGGAATTTGTGCACGGCAGTAAATAATGACAGATTTTCATTTTGATTGGTTGACTATGAAGATAATTTTGTGTCTTTATCATTCAAACAAAAAACATTTCGATCTGCAAGCAGAAGTTTCAGATTTGAAATGAAAGAAAATGAGAACACAATCGATTCTGTTATGCTTAAAAATTTTGAAACCTTCATTTTTGTTTTCAAATCTTGATTTTTTTGTTTTAAAACTGTATTTTTTGTTTGGCTTTTTTTTCTTTGCCTGAATAGTAAAGCTACAAAATTATCTTCATAGTTGACTGTGTATTTAGGAACATTCTAACATTCCAAAAAATATAAAAATAGATATAGTCACACCACTCTCCATAACACATTACCATGGTAAACAATCCCACAGGGGAAAACAATTTCTGCTAGACAGCAATGAGATTAAAAGGAGAATTGTGTCTCAGATATTTCTCATGAGAACAAGACCCAGAAATCTCAGAAATTAGACTTTTATAAGAAGTCTCAACAATGTGTTTGCCAAGTTTGCAATCAAATGTCAATATTATAAACGTATATTATATTAATTAGTTAATTATATTAACGTTACTCATCAAATTTACCCAAATCCAGATTATTTTAGCTACAAACTGCATTCATTTTACAACTACATACTTAATGTATTTTACAAACGTGTCATCTGTTTCATTTGTTGCATGTGGCCTCATCAGTGAAACAAATATGCATCAGATGCTCAGCAGCTTTACAAAGGAGGTGTTTATGAGTCACAACACCCGTGTTCAAAAGCGTTCACCAGTGGGACTCCACAGAAGGTGACTGGCTAACAATCATCACTGTATTATGTATGTACCGCTCCTTTAAATAACTTCTTTCTTTTAGTTTCATAAACACGCAAATGACCTGAAGAAATGGAAAAATCTTCAGAGTATCTGCAGTTAATCACAAACCATCAAGAGAGACTCAGCCATTGCGGCTACAATCTCAAATATTTAGATGTTCCTAATGAGATTTTAGAGTTTTTGTCCATTTGTAATGTGCGTCTGTGATCATTCAGACAGTGAAATAAATGGCTTCCGTTAGAATTTAATTCATTATTGTTGTTCAAATTACCCCCTGCGCCGGGCCCCCTGTCATCCACCACTTTGATCCGGCCCGAAGGCAGATTCTCAATGAAGTAATTGAATGAAATTATTTTGCCTTTCATTTTTTTATTAGTGGTTCAGGCAGTCAGGTGTGTCGCTGTGGTTATTTCCTCAGACAATTAAAGATCCATAATTCATTGCAACAGGAAGTGGGGGGGTTTCATCATGTTTGGACATGGATGATTCTTCGCTTCTGATTAGAGGAATCTTCCCGACGGGCTGATGGAGAACAGCGCATGAAATCAATCCCTCAATGTATGTACATAAAAGATGAAGATTTTAATTGCTTTTGGAATTTGAGTTTGTTTCATTTTGTATTGTTCCACAGGATGAATCTATTAAAGGACTCATTTAATAAATCAACACAACAAACTGCAGTCACTTTTTATAAACCTAAAACTATAAGATTTCATATTTAACAAACGTGAATAAAAGCTTTTCACGTTATAATGTCGTGATAAAACCTGGATTATGACAGTAATAGATAGAAGAGGAACTAATCTATAGATGCCTACAGCTCTGACTGACTTTCAGACACAAAAACACACACATTTGTTTTTCATCATAGTGGGACTTTCCATACAGCAGCAATCCCGCTCATGGGACATTGATGAAATATTGCATTAAATATGTTCATAAGTTTCATGATTACCATTGAATAAAGATTATCATTATCAGATAACTCAACGCTGGCTTGACGCTATGGGGAATGAGCTTCAGGTGGGCCAGACTCTGAACTTGTGTAAAATCAGGTCTATTTATAGGCATGTTAAGGTCATGTGACGTAGCATTGAGTGCCATAAAGACTGTAAAAGGCGCCTGCAAAATACGTTATCAGCTTCTTGTCTTTAGGAAGCCCTTTTGTCTGCCATGAGTCAGACAAAAGAAACAACAAGATATTAGTATAGGAAGCAGTTAGAAAAAAGGACAAATATGAGTTCTAAGAAAATGAAAACGTGCGTGCCAGCGGGATATGTGTGTATTTTGTTTGGGAGTGGAGCATGCAAGATCAGCTCTAGAGAGAGCAGTTTGTCCTCAGTGTGAGAATGCATTGTAGCCGTCTGGCTCTCTTTAATCCCGGTGGTAGGCGAGCAGCTGTTCCTCGTGGAATGGGTCCTGCCTCTGCTGAAGCAGAGCAGAGGCTGTAGTTGTGGAGTTCGCAGTTTGATTTGGTGGGCTAGCAGAAGAGGACGTTCTCCACCTTTTCTCTTGGACTTTCTGACAAATCAGATGAACTTACACTGGCTTTCAGAAGTCCATGCTGTGGTTTCTTCTGAGTTAGATGATGAGCTCATGTTGTCATTTTTGGATGATGATCTAACGACTGCAGATCAGCCATCTCTTTTAGCTGCATCTGAGGAGCTGATTGAGGTGATTTCTTGTGCTTTCGAGAAACTGAGCCTCAAATGGCCAGATTAATTACTTGGCACATACTTGGTAATTGGCACATTAAAAGATCCAAGATGGATGATAGATTTTTACCATCTAACCGAGAACAGCCATAACCACCCATTCTTCCCTGACCTGCACATTGAGGTGTCGAAGTCGCTGAAGAATCCATATTTGGCTCAAGTGTTTGCTCCTGCAGTGAGTAATTACACTTCAATCGTGGGGCTCCATGAGCACAGATACGGGGTGATGCCCAAAGTGGAAGATACGATTGTGGGCTATCTCTCCCCTTCTATGGCATTGTTATAGAGGAAATCTGCCTTGCCCTCCAAACCGTGCAGGATAACATCCAGCCTGGTGGGCAAAGCCTATGTGGCAGCAGGTCAGACTGGGGTGTACCTGCACACAATAGCAGTTTTGCAGGCGTACCAGGCTGACTTGCTTAAAGACCTAGACTTGACCTGAAAACCACCAGCAATGGATGGTAAGGGATACACACTGAGGGCTCCGTAAACCTTTCTATGTGGATAAGACCCCAGTTTCACACCTTGGCTTTCACTCTAGGGGTGCAATGTCACCACAGGAATTTCAGGATTTTCATGCCTCTTTTACGGGCTGGGGTGCAGTTCTCGATGGCTGTCCAGTCTATGGTCGGTGGAAGGACCAAAGTGGTCTCTCGCATGGGTGCGTTTACAGCCCCTGTTCAGACTGGCACAGCAGATCCTGCTCTTAGCAGAGACCAGACTGTTCTCCTTCAGAACGATGTACATCCTTGCGTATTCAATCTGGGAACAGATACCCTGTCAAAGCCCAGGGAGTGGAGGCTCCATCCCCGAAGGGTGGAGTTCATTTGGCCAAGCAGAAGTGAATTGGTTTGTCATTGAGGCATTGACCCAAAGTCCCCTCCGGTACAGCCTCACTCATTCAGCTGTATTGGAGCTGGATGCCATGGTACAGATGTGGCTTAATATCTGCACAAGCAGCACGTGATGACAGAGCGCTCGCAGTGTCCACACATCGTGCTCTCACAAAGGCAACGTTTGTAGTTTGCAGCTGAACGCTGAAATACAACAATCGCCTTAAAAGTTTGTTCTGCATTATTTTGGAGCAGCATTATTTTCCCTCTTCAAGAAGTTTATTTTGCTATTTATTTAGTTTATATAACTTTAAATTGTTTCATCCAGATGGCTTTTGTGTTTCTCTGAATGATGCAGTCAACCAGTGCAGGAGAGAAAGATCTCCAGCTTTTCATCTGTTTGGTGTCGGAAGATCCACTAGAAAATGCAGTTGTGAGTCCAGTGGCAGAGTCTCGACCTAACACTCTATATTAAGAACTAAAACACAGCATAGTCAACTGTATTCTGCTGCTTATGACGTATGAAACTTTTTTCAAGTTTTTGTAATTTCAATGTAATTTTCATGTGCTACAGATTTGATAAGATTGAATGCGTATTTATTCTTGTCAGCATAAGATTTTCTTTTGAACTGTGTGTTCTTGCAGCTCAACTAGTAGAGCAATGCATTAGCAACACAAAGGTTGTGGGTTTGATTCCCTGGGGACACGTACTGATAAATTGTATGCTTTGAATGCACTGTAAGTCGCTTTGGGTAAAAGTGTCTGCCAAATACATGTGTAAATGTAATGTAATCATGTCAGAGAAGTGTGGGAGGACCTAGGGGCACACCCTTCATCAGCAGGCTGGACTTAAACTAGTGGCAGTGGGGTGCTGGTGATGCAATAAAAAGACACGCTTCATTGTGATTGATTGAGAGGAATTAATAAAGGTATTGCACAACACTTCCTGTCACAACTATTGCTTAAAGCTGCAATCCATAACTTTTTGGTTAAAAGTGAATAAAAATCAGCTATTGAGCAAGTAAATAACAAATCAGTAACATACTCTGAATCATAATCTATAATTTTACGTTTTAAATAGAGATAGTGGTAGAGAGGCAAAAATTACGGATTTCAGCTTTAAATCTTTATTCCATTAAAAACATATAGAACAACAATTACACTATTAACACATAATCAATGCATCAACTTTATAATTATTTTTCATGTTTACATTAACTTATTTTTCAAGTTAAAAAATAATTACAACAAAACAGTAAAAATCATGTTGTGTGTTTATATTATTTGTAAACTATCAGCTACAGGCTTCTCTTTTTTCTCATTGTTAGCCGAATGTCAAACTGTATGACAGAAACAGAATGTACATGTACAAACACACCTCTAGTGTACAGTTTGCTGTGTACATCGTGAACAATGGCTGTTACAAAGTTCTGTGAAGGCAATTTTCTTTACTGATAATGATATTTCTCAGGACCCTGACGTGCTCTGACACCCCCATTTTCAAAACTATTGACTTCTTTTCCTGCTCTTTCAGTGCAGGTAATGTCATTGACACATTTAAACATCTGTCTGTCTGTCCGTCCGTCCGTCCGTCTGTCTGTCAAAATAGCAAATGATTCTTTTTTTGAAATGACCATCATTTGTCCTTGTGTATTTTGCCCTTGTTTTGCTTTCTTGTGTTGTTTTTTCATTGGGTCGTGTTGCGTAGTCCTCATAAATTCACTAAGAACATTAAAATTAAAGCCCTGTAGATTTTAATTATAATCTAGGCTGCTGCCCCTGAAACTGTGAGCTTGTACAGACCCCTGGCAAAGCTTTAACCCACACATGTCACAAACCTGACAGAGGACTTCCACTGACAGGCAGACAGGTTTACAGATTATATTTTTCATAATTAGAGCAGAACAGAGCGGAGGTGAATGTGTGCTTATTAGCACAATTAAAACAGCGAGACACACGATCATGAGCTCAGAACAGCTTTAACCCTGCAGAGAAACACTGTAGATGGGCGGACGGCAAAAAATAGACTCTGAGAAGTTGCTGCAACTTTGCTGAAGTTTTGACTTCTTGGTTCATAGAGGCAAACTGTCAGAAAATACAAATGTTTGAATAAAACTAAAAATGAAATTAACCCAGTTGCCACAGTAATATTCATTCACGTTCATTTACATCTGAAGTGAGGCGGTCTCCATACAAGCTCCTAGTTTTAATGAGGTCCTATTATGCATTTTCACTTTTCAACATTATTTAGCGTGTAATGTTGCAGGTTCAGGACAACTTATATCTGCAAAGTTACAACGCTCAAAGTTCACTTTAAAGAGGGATATTCTCTTTAATAGAAATCACTTTTTAAGAACTACAATGAACAGCTCGTTGGAATACAAATGGGCATTGTGACATCACAGCATCTCAAATTAATAGTCACAAACTAATGTTGACTGACTTGATTCACTTTCACTTTTGGATATATCATTTATACGGTTGATAGCATGACATCATGAAATAAAAACAAATCTCATGTGAATGTCCTGTTCAAGTGGTGCTTGCAAAAGTGCTTCTGGTCGATCATCTTGTTTCATTATCTAACCTGGGCCACAAAGGCAAAACTGATGCTGTTCTTCATACTGTTTATGTAACTGATCCTTTATGTTATCTGAGTGAGGCACAAACTGACAATTGGTCAGGCATAGGAGATGCGCACTCTAACAAGGAGTGAGGTTTACACGTGCACAGCTTTAACACACCAGGTGTCTTGTAAATGTGCTTCTAGTTGATCCACTTGTTGAATTAATAAGGCAAAACTGACACCATTGCTACTGTTTATCTGAGAGCTGAAGCTTACAGTTTATTAGGGGTGGGGCATTTCTGGAACATGCTGTAAGTGGGTGACCAATCACATTAGACTGGGCCTGCTTGACCAATCAAATGTTTCAGAAAGAGGGGCTTCATCAGATATGGAACAGAGTGTTCAGCAAAGACTGGAAACAGATGTTGTGTAGTTATGTAAAATGCTTTTTTATAAACTTTTAAGCGTGAACTCTAGTCTAATATACCCCAAAAGCAAACTCAATAGTTTGTGATATCTAGTTCCAGATGAACGGGTTCAGGTTGTGAGGTTTTGTATAAAGGGTCAGTGAAATGGACTTAAAAGCAGATGTTTAGCAGAAGCATCTTTCCTATTTTACGGGCTATCACAGGGAAGCACACAGTTCTAAGTCTCAACAAGTGGGTGGGTCTGTAAGCATTTGGACATTCTAGGTCTGGTACCTCTTGTAGTACAAATGTTGTTTCCCAAAATAATGCTATTACACTGGAGATTATTCAAAAGTTCTGTGAATCCTTTCAAAGAGATTTGAAAGCTGTATTAAAGGGATATGGTGGTCTAACATCTTATTAATAAATCCCAACCCCTGAATATTTTAGCAGTTTATATTTGCCTGGACACACTAACAACCACGTAGAAATGCTCTAACAACCACATAAAACATGCTAGCAGCTACCAACAATCCTGCAGCAACTGCGTAGCATTGCAATAACAACAACTTAGAAACAACCTGACAACCATCCACAACACTCGCCGACGGTGTGATAAACCGCTCAGAATGCCTCAGCAACCACATAGCAACACTGTGTACAAATTATTTTTGAAAAAATAAATATTTTAAATATTTGCTTTCAAATTGCCTGTAGTTGCAGCTTTATAGACGTGTATGAATAGTTATATTTAACGTTGACAATTTTAACAGCGTTCTGCACTTTTTCCTCAAAAATGAAAAGAAAAGGTGGAGAAGAATCTTTCTGATGTCCACCTCAAACTGGCATCTGCAAATTACAGGCTGTTACGTTCTCTTAGCACCTATTAATTATATCAAAGATGAGAGCAGCCAGGCACACTGTGATTTATTACATTACTAACTTGTTGTGTCACTCTAGGGATGGAAGGAGGGGTAGATGAGTGGAGAGAGAGAAACAGCAGCACTAGACCTCAGCGACCTCACCTGACAAACAGACAGAGAGAGAGACAGAGAGAGAGACAGACAGAGAGACAGACAAACATTCATATTTAGTGTAACTAACTAGTGAGGACACTAAAGTAACTAACAAGTGAGGACAACAACAGAAGTAATCAAAATAAACAAATAGCAAACAATGCATACAATGCATACATGCTGTGACATGTCCCAACTAGTCTAGAACAAATGATTTTCTTATAAATAACTAAAAGTAAATACTAGTAAGTATTAGTGGGTCAAGTGTAAGCATATTTAGTGGTATCTAGAACATAGTTGAGTTAGGTAATTCATTCCACCAGTGGGAACAATGAGGGTGAAAGTGCGCAAGAGTGATTTAGTGCCTCATTGGGATGGTACCACAAGACACCGTCCACTTGCAGAGTGCAAGCTTCTAGAGAGTACATAAGTCTTAACTAGTTAGTTTTGGTATAGGGAGCAGAGCTAGTGGCTGCCCTGTAATCAAGCATCAGAGCCTTAAATTTGATGCCAGCGGTGACTGGCTAGCCAATTCAGATTGATAAGAAAGGAGTGACGTGATCTGTCTTCGTTCATTAAAGACCAGTCATGTTGCCGCATTCTGGACCACTTGCAGAGGTCTGACAATGCATGCTGGCAAGAACATTGTCTCTGATATTTCTCCTTAAACTCTGTCAGAGAAATAAAACAGTAATGCAGTGTGGGACAAGAACACACTCAGAAACCAAAAATACTATTTTGCAATAAAGAAATTTACATTATGATACTTTTGTGAGAATAAGCTAATTCCATTCACTGTACTGTCAAATTATACAATAATATTTAAAATATGTATTTGTACATTATACTAACCCTAAAAAAAATTATACTAAAAATCTAATTTTGACAAACAGCTAAATTACGTTTTGAAGGAAGACAATTTTTCCATTCCAAAATTCAATTTCCATTTTTCTTCTGTTCTCCACTGCTTTAGATTTATAAACCAAAATAAGTTTATAAATACATTTCATACTCAAGTTACATTATGTAATTTCTAAATAATATAATAATGATGATTTAGTGTCAGTAATAACTCGGGTGTGTTTAATTGCTTTGTTAGTGGAGGTATAAGACAGTCTAGTTTTTAGTCTAAGTTTTGGTGAGTTTAGTTATCCCAAAGACACTGACAGAACATAGAAAGCCTCCAAACAGAAAGAACAAAGTGCAAAGATCCGAAGCGAAGCAGCTCATCTGAGGAACATTGTGTCGAGGTGTGATGGTCTGGCACTGGCTCACTTGTGTTTACTGATGATGATGGAAAGTCAATTCAGATGAATTTGTGAAGAGATTTTAGCTGCATTTTAGCTGCTCAAGTTCAGGCAAATACCTCAAGACTCATTTGCCAAGATTTTCTCAGTTTAATCTTTTTGCTGTGTAGGAGAAATATTCAACTGTGATTTTTTTTCTACTTTGTGATTCTGTCTTACATGCATACATGTTCACTGTTGGCATTAAATGCTCTTATGCTCTGAATAAATGGTTCATTTCTAAAAAAAAATATTTTTGGGTTTTAACAAAATCACTCAATTGAACTTGGACCAATGACTTTACAGCACAAGTCTCATTTGTCCAATGGGATTGCTTGATGTGGTGACCCATGACATTCATAATGAATTTTCACCCAGAGGGGGGAATTTTTATACGGTCTGTGGTTCATTCTGCTCCACTTACCTCAAACACACATGAAGAAAACAGTGATCTTCTGTCAATTTACACCACAGACAAATCAATGTGTCAGTCGATCGAGGGTCTATTATGAACAGACAGTGAGCCAAAACAAGTCCTTTAGATGACTGTATTGACCAAAATCTCACACACACACACACACACACAGTCAGCAGGAAAGCAGGTGTTTCATCAGCAGGTGATCAAGCATGCGCTGATGTTGTATGTTTGTAAATGCTGCCGCAGGTCATGAAAGCACCCCTAACACAACACAACACAGTTTTATCTCGACATCTAAAGTCTTTGCTGTAAATGCTCTTATTCTGTTATTCAAGACACACTATGGGTACTAACAATTATATTTAAAGAAACATTGTACAATATAAGACAGATAAGGCTGATTAATGTTGCAACTGATGAATAGTAACATGTTTTACAGTTGCTGTGTTAAAGAACAGGCCTGTCATGTTGTTTTGAACCATATGATTCTTGTGGTGTTTTTATGATGTACCTTTTAACAGAACTGTGGTCACTTTAGTATATTTCACTAACTATCTTCTGGTGTGCTTCGAAGAAAGAAACTCATGGTACATTAAATGATGATAATGTTCATTTATAGATAAATTACACATTAAACAGACCAGCAGAAATGTTTATTATTTCTGATATCTAGCAGCTTATGAAACGTCCATGAATGATGTGGAGTGTTTCAGGTCTGTTGGTGGATAATCAAAAGCTTTAACCAATGCCAGTAGATCAGAATATAAAACAGGTCTTTTATCTCCCATCAGGCAACAGTTAGAGCCTTAGAGGAGCCTGGGATTAGTTGATATGTGTGATGTGTGAGTGAGAGGAACAAACATCTCCAAACATTTTGGGATCAATAGTGTGTTTTCATAGCAACATTAGTGTGATGACCATTTTGTGAGTCAGTTTCCCAGCATGCTTTGTAATGCTGGTTTGTGTATTTAACTTTTATTTATTAAGGCTTTTAATTAGGTTGTGTTGATATTAACTTGTATCTTCCTGTTAAAGTGTTTAAGGGTTTTAATGTAGGGAGAGCAATCATGGCCACCATATTAAAGGGTCGGTCCAAACATAAGTGCTCAAAACTGGCCACTTTAAAGGGCCCTTGGAAGAAGTGATTTCAAAGCGTACAACTAATATACACTTCCCTCCCATGATTCTTTGCAAAGATTCTTGGTGCAACAATGATGCTTCCTTAATGGACACAGCAAGATGACACAGAGGTGCATTCCAGGAAACAGTTTTTTGCTCCCACTCAAACTTTATCCCTACAGAGTTCTCACTCTGATTAGGGCATAGGGACGAGCCCTTCAGAATGGAACACAGGGAGTGTTTGCTGTTGCAATCTTCAGCACTTTTGTAATAAGTTGTTGGTAGTTTTGTGCCACAATATTACAGAAAAACTATAAAGAATTAAATTACAGTGTGATACAGGGGCAGAATATCCATGATTGTGTTTGAAATTGAGTCAGCAAAATGCTGCACACTGTGTTACTGAACTATATCACCAGATAAACACATTCATTTTATTTGTGCAAAAACGTGATCACAGGTGAATAACGCTGCCACGTTTTACATGGGATCACATGGGATTTACACAAAAAATATTCCAAAGACACTTATTTTACATGAGAGCGTGATTTTGCACATGTGAAATTCATGTGTCTATTCTGTAAAGGATTATACACCAATGATAAACATTTTGTCCTACACAGAGCACTGACACATTTCAAATATGAATGTGTTGTCACATGGCCTCATTACATGTGCTCTTTCAACTAGTAAACATCCTTAAAATAAGATTTACTTCAGAGAATTTAATAAACGTAAATTCCCACTGACAAATTGCTTTGTTTTGTTGTAAGTATAAAACATACATTTAATTTACATCTGTATTTTTTTCCCACATCTATCACTGTCACACAGTCCTGCTGAGCAGGACTTCATGCTGGCTAACACAGGTCGTATAGGTCACGAAGCAAATGTTTTAACTGTTCTGTTATAATGTCAAATATCATGTGAGGGGATGTACACCTACTGGCTATATTGTTTGATAAAGTACAAAGCACTTTAATATGCTCACCCTACCTTTCTGTTTCAGTAGGAAACAGGTCAACACGTTAAAGAAAACTTCTTTTCAAAATATATGTTCAAGTCCCTGTCTTGATGAGCACAATCATATTGGACAGGCTTCGTTTAGAAATGCTTATTTGTGTGGATTTTAGCTGCAAGCGAACATTGTTTCAGACAGAATGTAATCTCTCCACAGCTGTAGTCCTGTACTGAGCTGCCAGACAGACTTGGCAGAGCCTCCCTCAGCAAATTCACGATGTGGTACCACAGGTCCATTTGGACTGACTGTGTGAAACCTTTCCAGACCTCAGAACCACTGCTCTGCAACCGGCCTGGCAACCCAAAGCGAAGTATCGCCACTGCCAAACCTGGTCTGGGAACCCGGGGGAAGTTCAGGCCATAGTGCTGAATGTCTGGAGAGATAAGAAAGTCTACAACTTACTGTATATACAACTGCAAATGTCCTCCAACGTGTGAATGTTTGCAGTTCAGCTGCTTGTATTTTGGCTTCTTTTAGAGGGCATGTTTTTACTTTAAATCTGGATCGTCCCATCTAAATGAAAACCAGTTAAACTAAGTCGAGTTACCCACTTTTTCAAAAGCATCTGGCTACACTACAATATACTACAATAAATTATACAATATTCTATTATATATATATATATATATATACTGTATAAAAATTCTATGATATACAATATTATATTAACCACCCCAACTGCTTGAAAAACAGTTTCATCTCTGCTACTGTTCTTTGTTTTTCAGATCCTGAGTATCAGTTCGTTGTTGAGGTCGATGCCTCTGATGTCATGCAGTCCTGTCACAATGGTTGGAGGGATCAGAGCATTCCTGCTTGGTCTGTATGGACCATAAGCAGCCATCACATTAACAAACCACACAGCGCATCGGGCCGACAGAAACAGCGTCTCTGGTAAGAGCAAAGGTGCAAGACTGATCATTTACTCTAATAATAAGTGGTGTTCAAATGCTACCATTACAGACAATCACTGTACATAACACTAACAGTACATAACATAGCACTAAGATGCCATTTTTTTACCTGTTGCGGGAGTTCACTGTTGTTATTGTTATGGCTATACATTCCACCAAGTGCTATACCAAACAATTCAATGTTTCAGTTCAATTTTATTTATATAGCACTTTTTACAACTACATTTCTTCAAAACAGCCAGACATGTTCAATGCATAATATATGGTATGACAGCAAATAGTATGTGCGAGATGATTAATAAAACAAATGATAGATACTAGGGTTATAGTTGGTTTATGAATAAAGAGTTGACTAAACCAATGATTTAAAAGGGTGTGCATTAGAAATATCTGTCATTATGTGTGAAGGCTGATACTTTTCTCAGTGGTCTATAAGAGGATAATGTATTCACACTGTCTCCAACTGCCTCAAGTCTGCCACCTTTGTACCTGTTCCCAAGAGAATGGCTATCATAAGCCTTAATCATTATAGACCTGTGGCTCTCACCTTCACTGTAATGAAGTGTTTTTAGAGGCTGGTACTCAGACACATCAAAACATCACTCCTACCCATCCTAGATCAACATCAGTTCGCATACAGAGCTAACATACAGAGCTTTTTTTCATACAATAGCATACTGCCCCATGGCATTCTGGTGTGGTCATATCTGATCACTAAGGTTTTGAGTCCAGTGATGGTCAGACTTAAACTCCCTCTTTTACCCTGATTTTCATGTTTCCAGGGTCAAGCCAGTGTTGTTCCCCATTAAACCCCCTGGATGGCTCTCCTGTCTATATGGTTAGGAGAATTATAAACGCTTGCTGGCAGGGGATTCCAGTGTAGTGTACTGGGAGGGCTATGGTCCAGAGCAGGGATGGGCAACTTTCATAATGACGAGGGCCAGTAATTTTTGTCCTTTAAACCAAGGGGCCAGATTACTAATTTTGCATCATTTTCCTCAATATTTTATTGAGGGAAATTTTATTGAAGGAACTCAGTGTACAATTAGTTCAATTGTGTGTGTGTGTGTGTTTTAAAAACTATAACTATAAAACTGCAATTATGCTCATTTAAACGGTGAAACTTCATCCACAAGCAAATATAAATGTACATCTCAATTGCACTGAATGTACACAAAACAAATGTACAAAGATCCATCTTACAGAACATTTTCAACATAACCTGAAATAAAGTGCTTAACAAAAACATGTTATTACCAAAATCCACATATTACTATTAAAGATATCCCTGACTGAATATAAGAATATAATGATTCAGTGATAAAAATCCATAGCATGCTACCCCCCCAAACACATGCATTTACCTTTCAGTTCAGAGAACATTCACAGTTCACACTATCAAACACACATCTCAATGAGAAACTTGTGGCCTGTCCTGTTGGGGCACAATTAATACTCGGTAAAAAGATAATCTGTTTCCCATTTCGACTGGAAAACACGATTTTCGTAGTCAATTTTTCTTTTCTTTTTCTTTTCTTTTTGCTCATTTAAATTTGTGCGCTCATCCTACTACGCTGTAATTACGGTGATAACAGTGATTGGTGGGAACGATAGCGACCTCTCCTGGTTTGGGTTAGAATTAACATCCTTCCTAATCTTGTTTCTCAAATTTATCAGAATTGACAAGAGCATAATATGGTCCAGCGGGGCGTATTTGAAGATGCTGCGGGCCAACAGTTGCCCATCCCTGGTCCAGAGGAACAGAGTTGGGTGCCATCTTAGGATATCTTGGACCAGTCTCTGATCGAGGACTGCCATTAGATATGCCACTACCCCCAATAAGAGGGGCTAGGGGCTAGGGGTAGTGTCAAGTTCCTGGTCTGAAAGCCTCTGTCTGTGTGTTTTATTGTGTCTGTTGCATGTGGCTTCAATTTGACAGCGTGCCACTTGTACCACTGTTCTGGTGGCATTACTCCCCTGTTAGTCACCTGTTTCTTATTCTCCCGTATTGCTCCCCTATAAATTCCACTTATTTTCGTTTTGTTTCCTATCGTTATTGTTCCTTGTTTGAAACCATCGCTGACTTTTACTAGATTAGACTTTCAGTGGCTGTGTTCCTAATCTCTTTTCTTACTACTCTCTGTTATCATTACTTCTTCACTAAGCTAAACTTCTTCATTCTAAACTCTATCTGGGTTTCACAACATGTGTCAGGAGCCACTCATTGTCATAATCATACTTTAGATTTAATACKGTCCTATGGTGTAAATGTTGATGACATTAATATCCTGCAGCAGAGCAAAGACATTTCAGATCATTATCTGGTGTGCTGTTTAATACATTTACCCATGATTGTAAAATCAGCTCCTTGCTTCAAATACAGTAGAACAATAACTTCTGCCACTAAAGATTATTTTATCAACAATCTACCTGAACTGTCTCAATTCATTAGCACAACAGATAAATTTGAAAACCTTGACAATGCACAACCCTAACCCTAAACAGAAAATGTAAACTCCCTCTTTTCCAACAACTTAGATAAAGTTGCTGCTCTACGTTCAAAGAAGATAAAGGACAGCAGCCCATCGCTG
>JAZGTK010005412.1:8344-22507 GCA_036877625.1 Ambastaia sidthimunki
TTTTGGCCAACCTGAATCTGGTTCTCAGACCAAATGTCGCTCCTTGACTGAGTCTCTTGCAAGCTACCAGAAGATACCTTCTCATCTGGAGGTATCTTCTGTCTCAGGCTCTGGGGTCGACCTTTCACTCCCGGCCAGAGATGTGGAAACTGTGGGTCTGACCCCTGAAAGGAGCCAGGTCTTAAATGGCCTTTCAAATTAGGTTGTAGAGACCATTCAGAGTTCCACAGCTTACTACAGACCATGACATACTCTTAGATAGACTACAAAATAACATTGACATTCAAGGGCTGCTACCATTTTGTTCATATATATGGCCTGCCTCAAGGATCTGTTTTAGGCCCTTTGCTATTCACATTATACATACTGCCCCTCAGAAATAATATTTACTGTTACGCGGATAATACTCAACTATATATTACATCAAGACAAGAAGATATTCCTACCTTATCTAAATTATCAGACTGTGTTAAAGATTTAAAGTATTGGATGACTCATAATTTTCTTCTTTTAAATTCAAATAAGACATGAGATATTTCTTATTGGATCAAACCCATGTAAAGAGAAGCTTTCTGAATACAATTTTCAAATAGAAATATGTAACATCACCTTATTCAATACAGTAAAAAATTTCTAAAATGTCTTCTGAATGTCATGTGGCACATATTACTAACACTGCCCTCTTCCACCTTCACCAAGCATCTTTTGCCTTCTTCCAAACATAACCAACTATTGTAATGCAGTTCTAGGTGGCTGTTCTGCATCCTCAATAATCAAGATACAATTAGTCCAAAATGCAGCAGCTAGAATTCATACCAGGTCCAGGAAATATGGCCATTTAACCCCAATTTTGTCATTTCTACACTGGTTAAATGTTAAATTCTGTATTACTTAACACACCAACACGCTCTTTATGTTCACAAAACTCTGAACTTCTGGTTGTACCTAGAATCACAAAGTCCATCAAAGGCAGCAGAGCATTTTCGCATTTGGCTCATAACTCTGAAAGTCTCCCCTCTCCTCATTACAAACAACAGTTTTTGGCAATGTACATTCTGTTGCATTTTTGTAAAGCAGATCTGAAACGATACGTATTGTAAAAAGTGCTAATAAATGTGAATTGAACTGAATATCCCAAGGTGCCCAGTGGTGCTTTAGGACTTCTGTCCTCCGCCGTATAATTTGCCGGAACAGGAAAGGCTTCACTTTTTGTGTCCAGTTAGAGCTTTGAGGATCTATGTCCACCCCTCAAGCCAGTGGCGTAAGACCTCCCATCACTTAGCCTGTTTTAGTGGCCACAACCAAGGTAATGTGGTCGCAAAACTGCAATTATCTCACTGGATCACAGATGCTAATACACTGGCCTATGATGCTTGTGACTTTGTCACTTTTGGGCATTAAAGCCTATTCCACCAGGGGTGTAGCATCATTTAAAGCTTTGTCTGGGGAGCACTTCTATGTGATGTTTGTGCTGCAGCAGGCTGGTCCTTTCTGAACACAGTTATTCGATTTTACGATTTACACTTGAATTCAACTCCAGGTGCTCAGGTCCTTTTGGTTAACAAGTCTATTTCTGCTCCTGACATTCTCTGTGCCAATGTTTTACAGTATCTGGGGCAGGTCTTTGCTCGTTGTGGTGTAGTGGGCATTAACGTTACCCAGAGCATCAAGCTTGATGTAGCGTTGAGTTCCCTCGAAAAGGAATGTCTCAGATTACGCATATAACCCAGTTCCCGGGGACGCTAGGCACTTTACCACACTTTTGTCCTACCTGAATTGTCTTACTTCAGACTTAGAATCTGATGACGTATTTTGCAGGCACCTTTTAAAGGCTTGTGCAACGCAATGCTACATCACATGACCTTGATCGGGCCTATAAAAAAAGCCTGATTTTACACGTGTTCAGACTCAGACACTGTTACAGTACCCAAAGGCCCTAAAAACCTTGAAAAAAATTGTTTGTTTTTAAATCAGTGCTTTTTTTTCAGTGCTCAGTTTTTTTTCCCTACAACAAGAGTACTTCATCAACTTTTTGCAAATTAATCTGAATTTTTTTGAGGTATCAAATATCAAATCGCAGGAGAGACAATTGATTTCATATTGTATTGTGTTGTGTGGAGATGTCTGATTTACAACCCATTCAGTGCTTGGGCCCTAAATATTATCACATACCTCCAGCACAAGCGAGACACAGGCTGGGAAGAACGTCATAAACACAAAGTAGTTGGCCAGGACAGACATGCAACCAAAGCAGCACATGATCTCCAGCTGTCGCACACCTACAGTAAAACAGTTACGTGACTAAATAAAGTTTACTAATGTTAAACTAAACTAAAAGGTAAACCAAGATAAACTAAAGGCTTGTTCAATATTTTTTTGCATTCCTCCAGTGCTTGTTTGTTAAGTTCAGACAAAAAGGTGACTTTTACCTGACATTGTACCCACACCAATCACAAGGCACTCTACTAGGGCATCAAGAGTAAAAGTGGGTCCTAGAACAGCCATTCCTTTGGCAATATTTTCTCTCACTTCATCCTGCAGGAAGAATAATAACTTAAAAGCCAACTTAAAGATTAGACACTTTTACAATTAGTCACATTTCTTTAAATTTAAAGAAGCAAACATGTCTGCACTCAAAACAAGGAAAAGGTGACATACCTGTGAGTTTGAACTCAACGCAAACTTGGCCAGAGCACACGCTTTAGAAAGGTCAATCAACAAGAGAAAGAATGGCAAAGCCTCACTGGGAATACAAATTAAAAAATGTTAATATGTGCATAAGTATAGGGAACAACACATTTTCAAACACATTTTCAAAACAACCCATAATTTGCTTGCAGGACGTGGTACTGTTGTCCAATGAAAGTGATATACAAATTTACATACTTGAGGCCTGTCAGCTCCTTGTCCAGGAAGTGAATGACAACTGTGCTGAACACAAAACTGGAGAAAATTGTAAAAAGTCCTGCAGTGCCTGGTAACAGAAATATTACAATAACAATAAACATTTGTAATGAATATTACCTTATGAAGCTAAAACTATGTTTTTATACAGCTTTAAATAATACAACTTACCTAATATGTATTTGGAACCTAACTGTCGAAGATTTTGGAATTGAAAGTAAATGTAAACGATTGCTATGCATCTTGTGATTGTCAGGATGATAATATCACTGCTTAGGATTTGCTGCAGACAAAGCAGGAGAAACATCTTTAGCAAAAAATAATTCTCTGTATTAATCAGTAGAACTTTTACATTTCTCTTTTTTGTTCAAGTTTTGAACTAAAATGTCTGCATCATAAGTTTCATTCTCAGAGGACATGCAAACTGGTATACCTTAATTGCAATGCAAGTCAATTCAGATATAACTGACTGCCAACTGTGTAAAGGTAAAATAAAACTGTACCTCCTCCAGTTTGGGGCAATCAAAGTTCCAGCCACAAATCTGGTTATTTCCAATAAACATATTCATGGACATCATGCAGATTGTAAAGGTCACAGTAGCTACAATAACTTCCCAGGGATGAGAGGCAACAAAAAGGCCATGGATTCGGAAAAGTCTAGTCAGCATGGTGAAGGTGTTTTAGCCACTTTTTGTAGAAGCTACATATGAAAAAGCAAAGGAGGAAAAAAAGAGAAATAAAACACGATTGACAGAACTGTTTAGTATTCTGTCACTCCTAACGTTTCGATTTTACAAACAGGGAAAAACATACACAATTATAAAAACATACACAAAAGTAAGAAAGATTACCTAAACGATAAAAAAACTATGAACGTTAAGTTCTTTTAGGTCCCAAGTTATATTTCAGTTAAAACAAAGTTGTCTTATAATATTCCTTATTTACTGTTCTGGTTGTAGTTACTACATGAATTGAATTATTCATAAAATCTAAAATGTCAATACACTGGACGTATTTCCTTGTCTGCCATTATAGATAATAACTATGTCTAGGATAATAACTATGATACCTAAATACCACATTATTTGTTTACCTAAACAATTGAAGTAATTTCATCAAACTCCCTGCTAATATTTAACTATTTATTAAACTTACATATAAACTTACATTTATATCTAAATTAACCAAATCTGAAATTACTTTCTGCACTTGTAACAAGTATGTATGTGAGTGTTATGTTCTGCTTATGTTGTTATGAGAATATGCTCTGCTTTATAAGATGACTTCCTTATCAATAATAAATTCAGAGTCACGTAATCATGCCGACAGAACATGTTAACAACATGGTTTTATTGGCAGATATGACTTAATAAAAACCACAGCTGATGGATCGTTGCAAGTACTTACTGGTGAAGAGTCAAAGAATTAGCAGGCCAAGAGGTAGTCACTGAACAGTACTGCACATATGCGATTGATTAATAAAGCCTAACTATATCTAACTATATCACTGATAAAAGTTAACATCTAGCATTAATCTTGATAATAATGACGGGCTTACAAATAATTGTAGACGATCCTAATCCATGTCGTCTCCACTTAGCGACAGGTACCAACCGCTTATACACTAGCATCCTCCTCTAATTCTGATGGAGTGGTGGCATGGCTTTACGTCAGGCGAGTGACGAGCCAATCAGATCTTCGAACCATACCGATACGGTCGAAAACCACGCCCAGGCGTATCCTGACGGAGAACGCGTGATCTGGTCATTATTTAAATTTGTATTAGATCTTTGATCTTCTATGAGGTGAGCACTTGATCCCAAAATATAATTGAAATATAAATAAAGAGTCCTTCAAAAAAGACACAAAAGCAGTGTTGCCAAATTGGCGACTTTGTCGTTAGATTAAGCAACTTTTTTATAAAAAGCAACTACCGACAAATCTAGTGACTTTCTGGACAAACCTTAGCTTCTTTCAGCAGAGCACGTAATTTTTAACCCAGACAAAGGCGCGCTGTGTGAGAAACAAATAAGGAAGACGCTTCTTTCTCTCTAATAATGATTTTGCATGTAAATATATCTATCATTGCACGGCTGCTGTCTTTAACTTATGTTTATGGTGTTTTGTCAGATTTGTAACTCGGGTTTAACATAAGCTGCATCGCAAGTCGAGTTCAGTCACTATGTTTCATACTTATTGTGTTGTCTGATGACAGAAACAGAAAATATGTGAACGTGAACAGCTTTATTGAATATTCGACTGAAGAAAGTATACAAAAAATATACAAAAATAAAGTACGTGACCAAAGAGAGTAAGAGAGACGTAAAACAACCGTATGCCGTCAAATGTGTAATCAGTCATTTTACATTTCACCAATCAAATTCATTTTAACCGAATTTCCCGCCCGAGTCTCTGACAGAACACAGTCTTCAGTAGTTGTTGTTTTGCTGAGTGACTGTTGCAGTGGTAACGCAGTTTCATATATTATTTTAGGCTAATCTTCATAAGAGACTCGACCTCTGTCATCTTTCCATGTGTCTTTAAATACGGCAGCTGTATACAGTATGTAATGAAATAGCATTTAATAATGTAATGTAATCATGTTTGCGCGTTGCTTGGTGCTTTGGGTGGTAGCGTTTTCTGTTTGTCTGTTTGTTAGGGTTTTCTCCTTAGATTGACCTGCTGTGTTACGGAGTACATAGTAAAAATGCACCCATGACAGAAAAGGTAGATTAAATTAGACTAAATTAGACAACATATACTGAAAACAACTATTCGTGTTTGTATTGTTAATTGACTGCTGTTTTATAATGAGCAGGTTCGTGGCACAGTGTTTTCTCCAGCAAGGTTTGTAAAAAGGTTTCTAAACTTTTAAACACCATCACAAAAATTGAAAGACACATTTAATTGAAAACAATTGTTTTTCTTTCTACAGAGTTCATGCTGATCTTAATGAACAAGAGAGTTTTTTTGAAAGTGAACACAGTCAAGGTACTGTCAATATGAGTGTTGGAGTGTACCCAGTTTAGAAAGTCTCATAGAAACCCTATGCCTCCTAGATAAAAAATGCATAATTGTTCAGTTGACATTTTTACAAAACGTGTCAGCTACACACTTGGTCCGCAGTGTCTAAAAATTTTAGTACAGAATTCAACCTGCTCATGTCCTTTATGGTACATTAATTGATTATTTTTCTCTAGTTGATGCCCCCTAGTGGTATGACACACATTAACATCTCAATAGACGTCAGAGATCAGTTATTAGATGATTTATCTTTTAGGAGTGCTTAAAATACATGAGCACATGAAAGGCCAGATCCACGCTGCGGCCAATACTATGACAAGCAGGATGTTTGAGGAACAGAAAGGTGCATTAATAAGGACAGTCAAGCCACTCAATGTTACATCAAAGCCTCAATCCTCCAATTCTCCCTCCTTACAAAGCCTGTCACAGGATGAGCTGCATGGGGAGGTATCTTTGTTTGGTAAGTGTGACCTGAAGCCTGACCCTGTTTTGAGACGTTCTGTGAGAAAACATGTCAAACCTGGCAAATATAAATTTGATCCAGAGGTTACAACGGAAAGAAAGGAAACTCCTCTATGCAGGTAAATCAGAGTTACTGCCACAAATATTTATGTAATTGAGCTGCTCCATTAATTTGAAGCAGCTCAAAATTACTCATAATAAATGTATTAATGGACAGGTGGTCTAAACTAAGGAACAAGGGTGAGGACACTAAAGAGTCTAAGAAAGTGTTAAATTTACCTTTGCCCACTCATGTTAGCCAGAGACTACGAGTACAACCTTACGGCAGTCCAGGCAAGTGCTCACACTGACGATACAAATTAAGCTCAGTACCATTTTTATACACTTAACTTTGTAAAATTGCTTATAATTCCTGAAAGGCCAAATCCTTGAAATGTACTAGTAACACAACATTGTTTATTAAAAATATCATGTCGTGTATATGAAGTATTTGGATGTTGATCAACTGTTCAAAAGCTGACAAAGAAATGTCAAACAGAATATCATTCAGGAAAGATGGAATTTACTACAGATGTAAATTACGTAAGATTATATACTCTGATCCCTGTTCCTTAGGTTTCTGTGGCAAAGGCATTATAAACCCAAAGACAGGAAAAGTACTAACTCTTGCCAACATCCACAGACAAAATCAGTTTGGAGAGACAAAGATGCATTTAGCTGTGATGCAGGGAGACAGTCAAGCTGTTATAAACATGATAAAAGTGGGGGCCTCTGTTAACATGACGGATAATGCAGGTATCACATGTTGGGAAACTTGTACAAAATAAAACTTTATCCCCCACAATACCCACAGTTTTTTTAAATGACCTAACCTAAAAATTCAGTTCAACTAATATTTAAATAGTTTATTTTAACATTGTTGCATTGTTTTAAGGTAGCTTTATATATCATAAAAAGAAAAACACAGAAAACAGGAAAATTATGAAATATAATACAAAATGTACGGTATTATTGCAATTTTTATTGCAGTATATCAGTAAAACTAATTAGTAATACAAAGATTATAATCGGTTTAAAAATATAAAGTTGACTGAACTGATGATAACTGAAGTGAACAACACATTTCAGCCATTTTAAGAAATGCACGTGCATCACAAAAACATGTCTTAGCATGCGAAGGCTCATGCCTATCTCAATGGATGATTTTACAGAAAGATAGAAACATTTTAACATATTTGCAAATATGCAATACAATCATAAAATATATACACATTGAGTAATGAATAGGAGAAAAATTGTGAAATAGTAAATTCTGATAGACTGTAGTTAGATCATTATATTAAATGCAATAAAAAATTTACAAAACCTAAGCCAAGCTAAATGTCAGCAGTCTCCCAATAAGCAAGCCAAAAGCATGATAGTGGGAGGGAACCAAAACTCCAATTATGTATAGTTGGAGAAAAGTTTTTTTGGTTAAAATCTAAGAGCTTATAATAATTTATAATTTGATATTGATTTAAAACTGTCAGGTCTGAATTTGGGACAAATGTCAGGCACTGAGGAATGTTACAAACAGAGATAAAGTTACTAATAAAGGATAACGTTACTAATTGCAACACACTGCTGTGATGAATAAAACTTGTTGTGGAATCTATCTGAGCTGAAAGTTGATACATATAAACTTAGATATATTGCCTTTCAGACACAATATTACTGCATTTAAATGTTTAACTGTGTTGCTCTTTTAAACTCTGACATCATTGAATCAGTATAATTATACAGCAGGGATCATCATTCCATGTTTCTGGAGGTCCACAGACCTGCAGGGTTCTACTCCAACACACCTGCCTGGATGCTGGTAGCAATCCCAAAGAACTTGGCCATGTGTGCTTAATTAGAGTTGGAGCTAAACTCTGCAAGTCTGTGGACCTTGTGGGAGACCTCTAATATACAGTAACATAGTGATGTAATAAAATGAAACGGGTTATTTATCATTTCTTTGTCTGCTCAATATTAACCAAATGTCAAAGTTGGCATACTTTACTACCTGAGGGCATTTTCGAGCAGCATTTTTCAGCACAGAGATCTCTTATTTTTAGGTTGGACTCCACTCCATGAGGCAGTGGACAGAAACAACCATAATATGTCTAAAATCTTACTCAAAGCTGGAGCCCAAGTAAACTGCAGAGGAGATAATGGAATTACACCTTTACATGATGCCATACAGCATGGTTATTACAAGGTGCTTTACTGTCATGTAATGGTACTGTACCTAGTAATGGTACTGTACCTTTACTGACAGCTATTAATTTTTCCAGTTTTCTTAATTCATTCTTCTGCAATTAACAAACTGTTATTTATTATATTGAACATGTGTCTACAGATTGTAAATTTACTTCTGGAATTTGGTGCTAATCCATTATTAAAGTGTGACAGAGGGAAGACTCCTATGGACATGATTTTAGACAGATCTATGTTCATACTGGTGAAGAAATATCTGTCAAATGCTAAAGTTGATTTCCTTTCAGGTGAAACCTCTTGTTTTTTTTTAATACAAGTATAACATGTATATATATGCGTATCTACTTCCAAAATTTTGTTTTGGAATAGCTGAAAATGTACACAGCACCACTGATTCTACAGTGTGTAAAAGTATGACAGTGGAAATGATCCAGAAACTTTTCAGAGTAAGTTACTTTATTAAAACAAAATAATGTCACAGAACTTTGCATCAATACTTGATTTGATTCTCATTATTTACCTTGTACCATTTAGGACACAAGAGCTGCTGATAAAACGGAGCATGAAAACAGTCTGCAGTTTAGTGAAACTGAGCGCATTTTTGGTGCAAGCAAAGTAAAAACAAGCTTCGGTCCATCAGTGAAGTTGGAGGTCTCTTGCAAAGGTACTCCCATACATTAGTGAAAGGCTGTGTAAACTAAATATGGGTCATGTAATATTTAACAGCATTAAACAAGAATTGTAACTAGTCATTGTGGTGATCACAACATTTAGGCCACAGTAAAGTTATGCATGTTACACATTAAAATTGTTATTGGTCAAAGATAGAAGTTAGATTAGATTAGATTCAATTTTATTGTCATTACACATGTACAAGTACAGGGCAACGAAATGCAGTTTAGGTCTAACCGGAAGTGCAATAAGCAGTTAAGTGCATGATATAGGTTGTGTTGCATGTTGTGTTAAGGTTATTTACAGATAAGATAGGGATGTACTATGAGCATAATGTACAGCTGGCATTATAAAAAGAGGTTTACCAAGATTTACAGATAAGATAGATACATAATATACAGATGACATTATAAATGCTACTTTTACAAATTGTGCAGTAAATATAGACAGATATTTACAGGAGGATATGTACAAAGTGGTGCGATGTAGTGTGGTAAATAATTAGTAGTGCAAACAGTTCAGTAAATGGTGTTATTACAATAATCAGTACATAGTACCTGGGTGCAAATTGTGTAGTAAATGTAAAAATATAAATAATCTGGAGTGCAAATGAATGTGTAGACAATGAATTGTGCAGTAAATGTGTAAATATAAAAAACCCGGAGTGCAAATTAACGTGTAGACAGTCCAGTAGTCCATTGATGGTCCACAGTCTGCTGGTTCTGGTAGGCAGGCTCCTGAAGCGCCTGCTGGAAGGCAGGGGAGAGAACAGTGTGGGCGGTAGTGTCCAGTAGTGCATTGACGGTCCTGTAATGTAGATAACAGAGTGTAACAGTTATTAATGTAATTAATGGAGGGTGTAGATGTATATGAGAGTGTAGTGGAATTACTGAGTCGCAGAGATCAGTAAGGAGACAGCTCTTGGAAAAAAGCTGTTCCTCAGTCTGCTGGTTGTCCGCAGGCTCCTGAAGTGCCTACTGGAAGGCAGGGGAAAGAACAGACTGTGGGCGGGGTGAGAAAAGTCCTTGAGAATACTGCGTGCTTGACACAGACAGTGTTTCTTTTGAATGTCCTTAGTAGTAGAAAGTGGAGTTCCTGTGATACGCTGGGCGTTTTTTCACCACCCGCTGCAGTGCCCTGTGCTCCGCGACAGAGCAGCTCCCATACCAGACTGTGACACAATTGGTTAGGATGCTCTCTATTGTGCAGCGATAGACGTTCACCAGGATGGCAGAGGACATATGATTCCTCTTTAGTGTCCTCAAAAAGAAGAGGCACTGGTGAGCCTTCTTGACAAGGCTAGAGGTGTTGGTGGTCCAGGACAGGTCCTCCGAGATGTGCAGGAGCAGGAGACACGCTCAACAGCCATCCCGTTGATGTGGATGGGATCATGTGTGCCTCCTCTCTTCTTCCTAAAGTCCACAATGAGCTCCTTAGTCTTGGTGGCGTTAAGGAGCAGGTTATTGTTTGTGCACCATGTGGCTAGGTGCTGGGCCTCTTCCCTGTAGGCAGTCTCATCGTTGTTGCTGATGAGTCCAATCACCGTAGTATCGTCTGCGAACTTGATGATGTCGTTAGATCCATTCAAGTTAGGCAGGTTAAGTAAAAAATAAAACGGTCAAGATTAATATTTAGATATTTCACTGTAGTACCTTAAAGACTTTGATGCCTTAGTTGGTCTGGAATCATTTGTACTGGAGGGGAAGTACTGAAAGTACAGTACAGTTTTAAACAAAAATCATCTTCATGTGATGATAAAGATCTACCAATTGTTGTCGTGAAGAAAAAGCATTTAACTAAACAACTCTTTGGCTGAACTTAAAGGCAGAATAGGTGATGTTTTTTTGCAGAAACAGTTATTAAGCTGATTTAAAGTCTCTTTACACCATAAGAATCACAAAATGAATTGGTCTACATATTGCAATAAGATTTTCCACTTGCTGGTCAAACTATATTTTTGCATAACTCCTCACACCCTGTTCATGTGGACAGTCTTTCACCATCAGTGTATTTGTGTGCTTTGGAAGAGGCATGGCTTTTTGTAGGGAGGGTGGGATCTTATACCTTTAATTCAATCATGGACAGTGATTCCACACATTAGAAGAAAGGTTTTGGCCTAAAATTACAATGTAAACTCTAAAACACTAACATATTTTAACTTCTTTCAAACAATAGTTGTAGTTGTATAGTCATAGTTGTAGTAATAATCACCATGTATGTACAGTAAACCAATAAAAACTTGCACTATATTCTGGATAAATGACAAAGGTGGGTGCCAATGAAAAAACACTATTTCTTATTAGGCATGCATATATAAACACTAATAATATTACTCCAGACAAGGCAGATACAACAACAAAACACAATGACATACAGGCAGGGCAAGTCATAAGCCCCATGGAGTCTAAAAACCCAATGCACACAGGACTCCATGCATAAGCAAGTAATCACACCATGAATAAATAAAGCACCTAAAATGTAATACTTTGAAATCAACAAACTGTGACTCTATGCCCAGTGTTACCAAAAACACAAAACCCTCCAGAGTATAAATATACTAGATACTAATAAAAAGGAAAAAAAATACAATTACAAAAAAGAAATAGGCAAAGGAAAAACAAACAGAAAAGATACAAGATTTTTTCTCCACTCCACTGGCACTTAGTCCAATACAAAAAAAAAAAAAAAAGAACCACAATAATATGGAGGCAAAAGAAACAGTGGCTGACAAACTCCAGTCCAATTATTAAAATNCAATACAAAAAAAAAAAAAAAGAACCACAATAATATGGAGGCAAAAGAAACAGTGGCTGACAAACTCCAGTCCAATTATTAAAATCATGAGATCAAGCAAACTACTTACAAACTGTTAGCTGTGTTTGTAGAAGAAATCCAAAAAAAGGGGGAGGAAATCTCAAAATATGCTTTTAATAACCAAAACTCAGGCGATCAGGAAACCACAAAACACCATAACCAAACGTTAACCAAATGAGGACAGACAAAGAACTGAACAAAATCAAGGGATATATATATATATGTGACCATTCTATTTAAATGTGTAAACTATTATTTTACTAAAGACATTTGTATACATAAATAATAATAAACCAGGCTGAAACTAAAATTATTTTAAAGTATTTATTTATATAATTATTTTTAAATACAACTGCAACACATTTGGCGTTTAGGCGCTTATCCCCAGCGATCTCCATAAACCTTAACATGAACTACGAATGACCTGTAAACAACAAAATATGCTCACCACGCTGGGATCAGGAAAAAATAAAGAATGTAAAGCAATTTGCATGTTACTTGATCGTTTAAAGTCTTAACAATAAATCTTGTGCTGTGTGTCGGTTTTCTTCTTGAATGATTCAGAATTACATGCACTCTAAAGTATTGCGTGTGTGTGAATTTAGTACAACTTGAGAGTTGGGAGATTATTTTTGAATGTCTGTTCTTTGAAATTAAAAAAAAAAAAAGAAAAATTGTACCATTCAATTAGTAACTAATGCAACAGGAGGAGCTAATGAAAACTAATTAACAAGATAATCACTAAATTAAGAGGAGCACAAAGAAACCAAAAAAATGACAAACAGAACCTACATGTGATATTATTTCCCTCTAGCGGAGGGCGCATCCTTGCGCCATCAAAAAGCTGGTGAAGATCTGGTGGGACTTATGGGCGAAGCCAGGGTGGGACAGGGTCATCCAAAAGACCTGCTGCAGCAAATTTGAGTTCAGGGGCAGGGATGAAGGTGGGGGCTGACTCCATCGCAAAGTCAATGAGCAAGTGCTCCTGAACTGGCTCAGGTGTAATTAACTCAACAGATTCCTGCTCAGAAGTAGACCCAGTAATCGGCCTAAGGACAGGTACTGTACCTGGCTCTGGCTGCAGGGCGGACACTGTGAGTGGCTCTGGCTGCTCACATTCGTGGTCCGTGGCAGGCAGTGGCTTAGGCTCTGTTCCTGTGCTGGCCTCGGGCATCATGCTGTAGTCCTCCTCTGTCTCGCAGACTGTGAGAGGGGTACTTGCAGCTTAGAAGGACCCACTTTACAAATGCTGTAACACTCCAGCCAGGACCTCCTACAGGCAGGCATGCCTTGGACCACTCATTAAGACTGGCATAATAGAAGGCACAGAGAGTATGATCCAGTGCATCTGGTATGTCAGATCTAAGAACTCACAGAACATTCTCTATGATTGAGGCAGAGAAGGTGCACTGCTTATATACAACCCCAAATCAGGAAAAGTTGGGACAGTATGGAAAACAAAAAAAAAAGTAGTGATTTCTAAATTTACTTTGACTTGTATTTCATTGCAGACAATACAACAGCACATTATTTAATGTGTTCCTCATTTTTATTGTTCTTTTCTTCAAAAAAATAATTCTTTTTTTTCTTCTACAATCTATTTTGGTTTTTGCAACACTTCAAAAAAAGTTGGAACAGTAAAGCATTTACCACTTTGTAATGTTGCCATTCCTTTTCACGTTTAGGGACTGAAGATACCAAGTGAAGAAGTGTTTTAGGTGTAATTTTGTCCCATTCTTGCTGCAAACAAGTCTTAAGGTGGGCAACAGTACGGGGTCTTCGTTGTCGCATTTTGCGCTTCAAAATGCGCCACACATTCTCTATTGGAGACAGGTCGGGACTGCAGGCAGGCCAGTCAAGTACCTGTATCCTCTTCCTCCGCAGCCAGGACTTTGTAATGTGTGCAGAATGTGGTTTTGCATTATCTTGTTGAAATATGCATGGACGTCCTTGGAAAATATGTCTTCTTGAAGGCAGCATATTGTGCTCCAAAATCTCTATGTACTTTTCAGCATTAATGGTGCCATCACAGAAGTGCAAGTTACC
>JAZGTK010005413.1:0-22506 GCA_036877625.1 Ambastaia sidthimunki
CCGGACTGGACTCTGGGACCCTGGAAGCGCCCGGACTGGACTCTGGGACCCTGGAAGTGCCCGGACTGGACTCTGGGACCCTGGAGACTCTCTGGGGAAAACTCTCTGGGAAAACTCTCTGGGAACACTCTCTGGGAAACTCTGGAAGGACCCCCGGGCATGAGACTGGGACTCCGGGATCTTGAAAACACTCTGGAAGGACCCCCGGACTTGAGACTGGGACTCCGGGGTCTTGAAAACGCTCTGGAAGGACCCCCGGACTTGAGACTGGGACTCTGGGGTCTTGGAAACACTCTGGAAACTCTGGAAGGACTCCCGGACTTGACACTGGGATTTCGGGGCTCTGAAGCTCGCCTCTGGAAACACTGGGACTCTGGAGCTCGATGCTGGACACACTGGGACTCTGGAGCTCGACGCTGGACACACTGGGACTCTGAAGCTCGACGCTGGACACACTGGGACTCTGGAGCGTGACGCTGGACACACTGGGACTCCGGAGCTTGACGCTGGACACACTGGGACTCTGGAGCTTGCCTCTGGACACACTGGGACTCTGGAGCTTGCCTCTGGAAACACTCTGGAAGCCCCTCCCGGGCTCTGGATTGTACGGAGGCGGCTCTGGATCGCACGGACTGGACCTGGACCCTGGCTCTGGCACCACTGGACTGAGCCTAGGATCAAGGGCACCTGGAGGGGGCTCTGGCCATGCTTTAACCGGACTGGACTCCGGCTCTGGCTCGACTGGACCCCGGCTCTGGCTCGACCGGACTGGACCCCGGCTCTGGCTCGACCAGACTGGGCTTGGACTTGGAACCGGACTCTGGCACCACCGAACTGGACTCGGACTTGGAACCGGACTCTGGCACCACCGGACTGGACTCGGAACTGGACTCAGGTATCACCGGACTGAACTCAGACTTGGAACTGGACTCTGGCACCACCAGACTGGACTCAGGGCCAAACACAAACCAGAGCTCCTGCATAAAGGCAACATAGGAAGAACAGCAGGAGGCCCCAGCGTTCCAGACCCGGGCCGCCCAGTGGAGAGCCTTCCCAGAGAGGAGGAGGATAGCGTAAGATACCTTCGCCCAGTCTGTTGCAAGCTTGAAGGGATAGAGCCAGAGGGCTCTATCAATAAGGGCTCGACAGCTTCCTGTCAAAGCATGCAGGATGCATTGCGGTCCCTGAGCAGACAGTGTCTCTGGTCGGCTGCATATTCTGTCAGTTACGGGTCTCAAACCCCGGTCTCCGGCATGACAAGCGAACGCTCTAACCATCACACCACAGAGACCAGAGAGGAATCCACGAACGAAACACTGATGAGCTAGGGTCTTTAACTTTTATTTAACGAAGGAGATACAGGAATAAACTAAGAACAAACATGGAACAAAACCACAGGGATGCAACTCGGAAGGAAAACCAGAGGAAACTTACGAAACTGAATGAACATCACACCGAAACAGGAAACCCAATAACCCCCTTAACCCAAAACACCTGAAGACAATTAACTAATAAGTGGGTCAACATAAACGGATTCAATGGCGACCTCAAGGGATTGCCAAACATCAAAAGAGCTCAAAAGTCTGGGCGAATGTGACAACCCTGTCTCTAACAGAAAAAAGAATGCATCTTTACAATTGTAAAAAAAAAAACTGTTATTTTATACTGTTTTATACTTTTATTTTATACTTATTTTACTGTTATAATTTTATATAAATATAATGTTATCTTTTCTTTTTTTTTTAATGAAAGTGACCTGTCATGTTTTAAGGACTTTTGTGAGATTTACCTGAATTGTTAATGTGAATTATTTGCAGAATGCATATGTTTTGCAGTATAATTGATGCTCCTGGCACATGTACCTGTCAGTGATGTCTGTTAGTGATGGTCAGTTGCCAAAAAAAAGGCTAAACAGAAAAAGTGAGTGGAAAATAAAGGACATAATAGGAGATCCTGCTCATACCTGTTTACAATGCTGCAGCTTTGTGGAAAGTGAAATGAGCGCTTGAGAACGATGACGCCTGCTGCAGCATGAGCTGTCATGTGTGCAGAGAGTGCAAAGTGTGTTAGGCTTGTGCTAAAAGAGCGCATGCGTGACGTTTAGTGAATAGAGTTCTCCATCAGCCCGGTGCTGCTGAGTATAGGTGGAAATGTGAGTCCTGGCAACCGCAGTCATTGATTCCGGCCAACAAATGAGCCCATGTAATCCGGCTGCTGTTGTTCCACTCTCATTAGCCCCCTTTGAACGTTCAACCTGCCAGCAGGTCGGCTCTCCCACCGACTGACCTCTGACTCCAGCTCATTCTTGGACAAATTAAATCTCGCAAATGACAAATCCGGGCATGCAGGGCTCCCTGTCCCGTTGACTTGCCCTGGGTCCCATGCCCATTAGGCAGGGCAGGCAGAAAAGCGTTGTCAGTGGCAATGGTTGGACCTCGGGGAGTTTTAACACTTATCTGTCCTGACAGCGAGCAGAGGTCTCTGAAACCAAACACCCACGCTGGAGAACATGTCTGCTTGATCTGCTGTGACACTGTTGGTTTGTAACAGTACCTCTGTTTGTTTTGGCCACATGGAGAAAGTTTTCACAGACAGCATGTTGCTTACCAGAAGGTTCTGTGCCATGAAAGTTTAGAGCTTTTATGATTCTACACTGGGTAACTAATTAGTGGGATTGCTAAGGTAGTATCGTTTTTGTATTGCAGATATTTAAGATTAGGGGTCAAGCTTCATCCTGCACTGTTTGTGATACAAACACAAATGATGCCTTAAATCATGCAGATTTCTTGAGGAGAAATGTTTTAAACATTTCTATGTGATCAGACTGACAATTTTTGAACATACATGGACTTATCATAAGCGGGAGTCCATGCCATATCTAAGGTGGTTTCCTTTGACCTAAGTCAGTAAGCAAAAACTAGAACATCTTAGCAGACTTGAATTTAGCATAATCAAGTGCCACTTCCAATCATATTGTGCCTCTATATCACAATGCTTTATTAAGTGTTTTTAGCATAGTTTTTTAGCATAGCACCTTAACAGAAAAAAAGTAGAAAGAAAACACTTACATTCTGTTTAGGTGTAAAATGAGCCCTACGTAAGCGATGATCTTCTAATCTATACACAAATCAATCGCTTTGTTTTCACTCTGTTTCTGGGACTCCAGGGAGGAAACAGGCAGAGTTTCCTGCTGTACTAACACTGGTTGTCTGCTATCACTCCTCAGCAAAACCCATCTTAATCAGCAACTCTCTGTTATTCTACCACAAGAGGAAGCATTGCTGTTTGCCTGGGAGGTTGTTCTATCACCAGTAAGGGGTGGAACACTTAGCTATGAAACAGAGCTTTCAAAAGAGGTCCAAAGTCCATATGACTTTTCTGAAGCATTACGGCTATTTTTTAAGTATTTTAATACAATTGTCACAGTAGACAGCGTGTTTAAACATTAGATGCATACATAGTTTAATAAACTGTACTGTCTACATGGCCACATGTAACTTTTACAACCAATGTTTTTTGTCTGATAAATGTCCAATGTTTCAATAGACTCAACAATCATTATGAATCATTATGAAATCCTATTGTTGAGAATTTTACTCACCATCTCCTAACTAAGGTTAGTTATTTGATTAGGGTTTATAAATAATTGTTATTAAATATTACTTTTGGATTTATAAACAATTGCATCCAATAAAATCATCAATATAAACAAACAGATAGGAAACATTGTGGATAGGAATTGAACATCATTGTTACTGTTTTAATTAGTTTAATTGTGTCTTACCTAAGTGTAATGTTTTCATAATGAAGTCAGTTAGGAGGAGTGAGGATCAAGCCCTGCCTCCCTTTTGAGTTCTCTGTCTCCCTGTGAGCGGCCTCTTCTCATTCTATTCATATTTAGATGAAAGCAGTTCTTCTCTGTCAGCTTATTTACATACTTGAGGAATAAGAGTGTTAGAGGCTGCCATCACTGTTGGGGAGGGGGTTACGGATGAGAAAATGCCAGCACAGCCCAGCAGTTACTAGGGCAAGGATGGTGCAATGCTAGTCATCCTATTATTTGGCGGTGCTCACCATCTGTTCATCGCAATGCTTTGGGCTGGACTCTGGAACAGGCAGTCTGGAGCCAAAGGTCTTCACTTTCACTAGTCAAAAACACTAACACTCACATGAATGTGGACACATAGGATGTTTGGGAGATACCTAAGGACCTAGAGCAAATTCTGTTACACTTGACTGATTTGGAACACTCTGCATAAACTTCTACAAACAATGTCATACGAATAACATTCCTCACATAAAAAGGGCTTTGGAGTTAACTTTAATATAAGCCTAGAAATACATAGCACACACAAAAATTGCACGATTAATTACATAATCAATTCATGATTAGATTAAACTATCTTTAATGGACCTTTAATTATTTTTATTTCACCAACTTGGATTGATTTCTTTCACTAAGCTTGTCATTATTGGATTATTGGATTGCATTCTCTGTAAAGGATACATGCAGTGATACCTAATGTAGCGTTTGGACTGGAATCTTATAAGAATCTTTGGATTATGCTACTAACCTTTCTAAACACCTATCACTTGGAAGGATGTCTAAAGATGCCTTTAAATGCTGCCTAAGTATGTTGCTCAGTAAGTTTTGGAGAGCCAGTTACTCATGCACAGCTTGTGAATTTTATTCACCCATATTTCAGTGTGTGCCTTTATGTCAATGAATTGTAAGAAAAGCCACATTGATTATAAATATAAGTGTAAATGCTGCTAAGGTCTGCAAATGATGTGTGTATTCTTTGTCTAAACTTGCGCTTGGTTGATGCTCTTTGGCCAGGAGCCACCCCACTCCCCCTACCCCCCATCATCCTCCTGTTATGGCTTTGTTCCACTCAAATATTTATTCATAAGCACAAAAAGGATTCAAACAAAGTGTGTGTAAAGAGGATCACAGCAAGATGTTGCTGTATGGCCATTTTCTGTAAACACAAAGCTCTCATTTCCACCCAGTTCATCCAAGTGTTGTGCAAGAGTCTGCTAGCTGGCTTCCCTTCTTTGTCCCTGACCCTGAAAACTTGTCATACATTGTCCTAAGAGTTACAAACCTCAGCTTTCCCTGTCTGGCATTGAAAATGATTATCATGTGAAGAGAGCAGATCATTCAATGTTTGTGGTCATTAATCAGGCGTCTGTCCATTCCCACACATCACGTCTAATGCTGTCTTACAAGAATCTTGCACTGCTATACCCTTTCTCAACAACCACATAGAAGACAGAACCAGATTGCCACAAAGAAGCTTCAGGAATACAATTTTCAACTAGAATGATGTACTATTACTGCAGCCAACACAGTTAAATACTTGGGTGTTATATTAAACAACAATTTATCCTTTGAAAATCATATCTCAAATGTCACAAAAATAGCCTTCTTATGCCTTAAAAACATTGTTAAGCTGTGAAACATATAAGCTGTTCCTGAAGCAGAAAAGCTAGTTCATAGATTTATGATCTCCAGACTGGACACTTAGTCCAAAATGCAGTAGCTAAAGTCTTTACCAGATCCAGGAAATACAATCATATAACCCTGATCTATATGCTGGCTATCTGTCAAGTTCTGTATTACATGCAAGATAGTGCTACTTACTCCAAGGCTTTAAACGTGCTAGCTCCTGTATATTTTACTGATCTTCTATTAAGCTACAAGCCTATACACTCTCAAAAAACAAAGGATCAAAAAACTTTGGATTTTTGGTAGTACCTAGTATCACAATGCCCACTAAAAAAGGAGGCAGCATATTTTTGCATTTGGCGGCTAAACCTGGAATAACCTTTCTAACACTGTTTGGTCTCAGGCACTCTCTCACAATTCAAATCTATATTAAAGACATGTCTCTTTATCGCCAAACATTCTCATGGTGCATCTCAACCTTACATCAGAAAAAACGCTAAAGATGATGTTTTGCTAGTAATGTTATCAATGACAGCTATGCTAATTATTCTGTTTTGTCTGCGAGGACTTGAAATGATCATTACTTCTGCTTAACTTCATATACAAAATAAGCCAGTTACATAATCTGTACCATTTTAGACCTGTTAAATTCTAAAAACAAAACACCTGCCTGACAATTAATAACATTCTTTTTCTGTAAAGCAGCTATCATCAGAAATGATATGTACTGTATTGTGAAAAGTGTTACACAAATAAATGTGAATTGAATTACCACTTATTTGAAGCAGAAAATTCAAAGTGTTCATACAGTAGACATTTCATGTATACATGCCATTGGCTGAGAACATTGAGAGTTATATCAATTGAAGTCTCTTTAAGTCATTATGCTGTGACCTTCACAGGTCACTGATAGACCTTCAAATTCAAGACCAGCAGCTGCATATGGCTCCTGAATTTGGTTCACACAGGCCAAATGTCAACATTTAACAGCTATAAAGAATAAATAGCTAGTAAGTCTTTGTGACAATCACATTTCAAATGGCTTTAATTTGCATGTCTTGCTGTCTGCATTGTGGCTTTTGTGCTCTGTTGGAATAATTCATATTGTGTATGCATATTTATACTTTCTGCGCTGGTGGACTCATTAAAGTAATCAACGCTTAAAATCATCATTGGTCTTGATTCATGAAAATTTGCAAATGGAGATGCTACTGAGGCCACCTGAACATGACCCAAAATTCAACAGATTTGCAAAATGTTTTTTGAGCCAATTTTAGGCTCCTTGTTATTCACATTGCTTAATATGACATATACTTACCTTAGGATTCTGTAATCATTCAATCAATTTAATCATTCTCACATATTATATTTTTTTACATCATGGTGTTATTGCAAATCCTTCATATTCTTGTCCAATAAGAATTGCACAAAATATTTGCAATAATACCATATATTGTGTAGAATATCTGAATTTTTATTTTTTCCAATTTACTGATTTCTAAATTTATCTTAGTATTTTGTGTAAAGCTGCTTTGAAGCAATGTAACATTGTAAAAAGCGCTATATAAATAAAACTGAATTTAAATCTGAATTGCTTTGCAGTGACTGCCCTTTTTATCAGCAGTATAAATATAGTGGTCCCAAAATACTTTTGGACACTGACACTGCACTCTAAATGCATTAGAATCATTGGTTAGATAATAAAATTATGTGGCATTCACAAACAAATGATTATAAGAAGTTTTAGAACTTTTGTTTTCTGGGTGAAATTTGTAGTGACTTTCAGACATCTGATGTCACAGTGATTTTCAGTGGATGTAATCTCTTCCTTTTTTGCACAGGTGTCCATTTAGTAAATGTGACAAACTACACTTTGATAACAACATGTGTAATTTATTACATTAACTGAATGGACATGCCCCACTAATCTGTGACAACCACAATACTTTTTGTCTTCATTTTACATAGCATGATGTATTTAGTTTTTTTAGCATTTAAAATCTGAAAACAAACACTATTTTTTGTAAGATTTTGTTCAAATAAATAGCATTTACTGCAATATTTTGTTATGTAATGCAAAGACATTTGAGGGCCTCTGTATGACCACAAATATATGCCGTTCTCACAACAGCATAATTTTAACAAACGTTTCAGTGCCCTGAGATGTTCACAAAGAACTTTTAGAACAATTAGAAACAATTATAAGTACACAAACATCAATCCCCACACAATTTACTGCTGTCTGTCTTTTTAAGGAGAAACTCCTCTGCTATTATTTGTCTGCGTGTTCTGTTTGCCCCCTTCTTTAATTCTTTTTTATGCTGGACTCGAGATGTGTGCTTGACTTGAGCTCTCTGAATGCTAGCTTTAGAAGCATCTGTCGCTTATAGTCTTTACAACATCTGCTGCTATTGCTCCTCTTTCCCAGCATGCCGTGGGATATGATTTCTCCCAAAGGTGGCCATTGTATGCACCATTGTGAATTCAATCATTGTCTTCCACAGGCAGTTCCCACGATGTTGAGGAAGTTATCGCCATGTTACCACACAACAACTGTCAGAAGTGGCTGTCTCATTATAGAGGCACAGTGTGTTTTTGGGAAGATCATGCATAATATTGTTAACTATGGTAGTAGATTAAAAGCTGCAGCAAGAAGTTGCAATGAGCATTAAGATTTGGGATGCTGTATAATGCAATTTATGTTTGAATGTATATAAATACACTTAAATTGGACCAAAATGCCTGGCATACACACATCATTAACTTGGTTTATATCCCACAGGCCTTTGGCATCATGCTTATTTGGCCATTGGCCATGATGAGTCTTCCAAGAGCCTTTGGAACATGGGGGAAAAAAAGACACTTCGACCTTTATCTTCTGACAATGTCTACAATGGCCCAGCAATGCTCACCACGGGACTGAAAGACATAGAGAAGACATAGCATATGTTAATAATAAAGTTTACCCAGTGTTTCCCTTTTTTAGATCTGTCAAAAAATCCCAAAGTTGTAATGAAGAAATCTCATTAAAATTATTAAATAGTTTTTTTTTTATTTTTTATATTTTAAAATCAGCTGCTTTAACAAATGAATTTGTTTTTAAGCTATCAAATCCCCCAAGGCTGTTTTTTAGCTGTGACAATAACCAATCCTTCTGTGTGTTTTAAAAAACAAAGACGCCACCCTCTCTAGATCAGTGACGCTATTTTGGAAAAGGGTTCACATCAGTCAAGAGGTCTTTAGGTTCCTCATCGAGAGCGAGAGTGATTGATGATCTGCAGGGCTCAAGGTGCACTGTCTTCTCCTGGCTGGGTGGTCTCTCCTGGGCAATGTCAAGGGGCACTTTTGGGACAGAATGGAAAAGGTCACAATGTGTCCCCCAAACCTACCTGTGTAATGTTGAAAATAAATAAATGGTTTCATCAGACTTACAAAAAGAAGGCCTGTGAAAACATAGTTGAGAGCCAAAACACAACCCAATTTAGATCTCTATAAATACTTGACACTTGAAATAGTTCTGCTGATTGTTTAAATATAAATCACAGGTCCATTTAGTGAAACGCTGTGTCAATGCATAAGTCAGATGTTGTGCTCCTCAATGGGACAACCACATGTTTCCTTTGCCTACAGAATAGTGACTGAGACACATGTAAGGAATTTGATGATTCAAGCTTCCTGAACATTATTATAGACACTCCTTTATTTGCTGATTGCCCCACAATTGATATGTATCAACTGACAGCATGCAGCAAATTGGGGCAAAACTCTGAGCAGATTTTCAGTCATTAGTATTTGATCCTGGATTTATTCTGCACCCTGCATTGTTGCTTTTTTTTTTATCAAAATGTGATAACTGCCTCTAAAACCATTTTTCTTTTCAGCTGACATAACAAAAACCTTTTAGTTCCTGCCAATTAACCATTACACAAATTTTCAGTAAGTAATGTGCATGTTTCACGATCTAAAATTCCAGATGGTTAAAATCAAGTTTTTCTCTTGTGAACTTCCAGTTCTCCTCTGAAATAATGTCTTGATACAGAACTATAAAGCATTTCTGAACATGGTTCATCCAATCGGACTTAGAGTTTTTTTTTTTTACATATCCATGTGTTAATAAATGTTAATCTTTTTTCCCATTAAGTTCACAATGAAAAGAGAAAATAATCTAATGAGATGCAGATAGGCATTACAACATAACTAGCCTTATTAAAATGTAATTGATTTCCAACTAGGAATTGCCAACAAAAATAACGATATTGTGATGTCAAGATTATATCCATTTAATTAGAAATACGACTGTCCAGAATTACAACCACTATTTGGTGTGTTAAATGTGATTAATTAATGTGTGTGTGTATTCACAAAAGCAACACAAACATGAATGGCTTCAACAGTTGAGGATGAGAATGTTTTCTCAATTCCCAAATGTCACATTGGTCCATTTTACTCACATACTATGTTTAAACAGAGGCTCATACACCCACTGACTTCTTTTTGTTTGCGTACAATTGTCCTAGATAAAACTGTTTTGTTCCCCTTGCAGGACTGTGAATCTCTTCTCTGCCAGAGCAAATGAGATCTGAGGGCCCAGGTTGCATGAGTTGAAAGGGGGCGGCCCTGCATTGTGAGGGCTGACAGGTGACCACTACGCCTGAACAAAGAGTGGGACATTCCTGTAGTGAAATTCCTTTTCTGATGTTTGTGTTCCACTTTCGCCACAATCTGTCAAAATTTAACTTGTCATTCAAGGGTTTGGCAGCAGAAAATAGCTTAATAGGGACTACACCAAGCAGAAGTAAGATCACGCATACAGGCCGATTCTGAGGCATGTCAGAAACTGGCTGCGAATGGAGAATGTCCCAGAATGGGGAAAAGAATGGGCTGTAAAATGACAGAAAGAGGGTGATAATCTGTGATGAGCTGCGTTTGAAGTGGAAACACTTTGGAAATACCAAATTCAGCTGAAATTCTCATCTTATGTAAACATAGTTTACTGCCAAATGAAATAAAATAAAGCAAACTGCAATGTTTATTCTGCTGTGCTCCTCATCAAATTTGATTTTAGGAAAACAAATTTTCCTGTTTCCAAAGTAAACAGATTCTGCAAAACTGATGGTGTTAATTTTTAATATAGGGACTAGGTTGCAATGAAATTCAAATGGTGGACACACAGTATGGCTATGTCAAGTTCTGTATCATTGTATTTGTAATGAGGACTTATGGGCGGATGGATCCATTTGCAGCTTTTTATTCGTAAGACAAAATGTCTCAGGTTACGTATGTAACCCAGGTTGCCTGAAGGGAACGAGACACTGCGACGAAACGCTATGGGAACGCCTCCAGCATGTATGCACTCTGAATCCTGTGTCGAATCATCCAATCGCGGAGTGCCATGTTTGAGACTGCTGTACCCTGAAGCACCAGCAGTGGCAGGGTTAACAGTTTGGCCTCCAGAGGGCCCTGGGGAGGAACAAGTGATGTAACTGCCCACTGCTTCCCAGATGGGAAGATCCGTTTTCTTGCCAGGAAGGGACCAACAGCTTTTTCGCTGGGCAGTCGGAGGCGTAGGTTCTTTGGTGAGAGCCAGAACCACTGATTGGGTGCATATGCAGGACCTGGGCATCTTCGTAAGAGTATGGCTTCTGCATGGAGGTGCAGACTAGCCATGGAGAAAACGCTGATCTAAAAGACTTTTCTGTGGCATGGTCTGCTGCTCGGAGGGCCAACTGATGTTCAATTTGGCCACAGCACGAGTAATAACCTCCAGCAGCTCCTCAAATCGGGGGGGGCAACAGAGGATTCCTCAATGCTCTCTGCATCCATATCTTCAGTGGATGAGATGCGGAAGGATGAGCCCTCCCCCCGGGGGGAAGTAACCGCAGTGCGGGCTTCTGACCCCAAAGAGAGCAGAGGACCTGGTGGGTGAGGAACGAGATAGGGACGATCCAATTGTGAACCCCACGAGTGCATCCTCCGCTCTGCCTCAGCAGAAGCTGGACCAACACTGCAGGGGAAACTGGTGAAGGCTCCCTCCTCGAAGAGCGCCTTCCGGGAGCAAAGCGTGCGTATAGAGAGGTGCTCACAATGCACGCAGTCAGCCCTCTCAAGAGCTGACTAGGGGCATTATGAATGAGCAGCAGCACTACAGAGTGTGTGTTCCTCCCTGCCCGCATTTTATTACGGGTGGGGATACACATGCCCTGTGCGTTGTCTGTATGGGCAACAGGCAAGGGTCAAAAAGGCAGGCAGCAAACTATCATAAATCCAGAACACAATCCAAGGTAACACAAGTAATCCAAAAGGTAAATATAAAAACGCTCAGAAATGTTTACTGGGCAAAACAAGACAATGAATGTGTATTTGGAACCAGTTTATATAGCTGAGATAGTAATGAGGAACAGGTGTGTGATTGTGGGTGTGGTCAGCCCCAGGTATGTGGCATTATGGGAATTGACTAGTAAGTGGTGTTGGTGCCAAACTTTGCACATACCCTCATGATAAGGTGCTGCTGACCCATTTTAAAATACAAATGTTATTCTTTATTGATAGGTTAAGATGTTTTGTTCAAATATAGCTTTCAACTATAACTGTACTTGATTTTTGTGAACTCTGAAGTCAGACTCACTCCTTAACAGGACATTTATTAGCGCTGGTTTACTGTTGCTCATACCCAATGGGGCAGTTGTGGCCTACTGGTTAGTGAGTTGGGCTTCTAATCAGTAGGTTGCTGGTTTGATTCTAGTGCCAGAAGGTAGCAACTGAAAGGCTCTTCTGCAAGGCACCTAACCCCCAATTGCTCCCCGGGCGCTGCAGTAATAGCTGCCCACTGGTGTGTGTGTTTATGACTTGCAGTTTTTACCTGATAGATGATAAAACAGGTGAAAAGTGAAGTATTTGTCAGGTGTTGTAACCCATAATTGCAACCTCTGCATTTAACCCATCACCAGTGTAGAGTGAACACACACGCCTAAAGCAGTGGGAGCAACTAGGAGTTCCTCAAGGAGTACTCAAGTGCACCTCAGTCATTTTCTGCTGGTGGTGAAATTTGAACCTATGACCTTTGGGTTACAATTCTGAGTCTCTAAACATTAGTTCACCTAAAAATAATCCCATAGCTCAGAACACCTCAGCATCCGCAGCATCAGCACCCTGCTAAACACCACGAACACAGTAGTACTATAACTGCATAGCAACTGTTGTGAACACCATATCAATAACAACTACTAAGATCACCCTCACAACCACATAGAAACTGCATAGCAACACCCTGGAAACAACTGAGAATATGATAGCAACTACATTCTGAACACTTTAGTAAATAAAACTTGTGGCAGCAAGATTTGAAAAGTCAGGCTTCACTCACACTTTCTTCAGTAAATGTGAAAATTAATTAGCATTTTGTATTGTCATTAACACTCAGCAGGTGTTACACTAAGCACTTCCTTAAAAGAATAACTGAATGCATTAAGACTTTCAAATATGAACCTAAACTGATAAATGTTCACTGGACAACAAGCACCCTATATTTAATTTAATTGCGCTAATAACAATTTGTTAAAAATGAATTTATTAAAAATGAAAGATTTGTACAGCAATACAGCCTCCACTGGGATTTATACAAACATATTTGTCATCATATTTAAACCCAGCACCCAATGATACTGATGCTGATCAGAATGTTCTGTATATAAAAATAACACTATGCAAACCTTTTATGTTCCTAAATGAGATAAGACAGTAACATATGCATCCAGTGATTTGTTGCAAACCAACAAACAGAAAAAGATCTAATGGAAGATATTTGCTGCTGGCTGCTGAGCAGTGCCACGGGCCTGTGAATGAAGAAACAAAAGAGGTGCTTTAGGCCTGTCTCCTGATATTTTCCAACTCAGCGAAATCCTATTGTGTGGGTGAAAAAAGTTACGTTAAAAGCTTAGCGTGGTATGTGAAAGCAACTGTCCAACAGTTGGGTAATACCCACAAATACGTTTCACTTTATCCTCCCTGCACTCACAACTACAGACAGTTCTGCTGTCCAGTTACTGTCTTCTCATTCACAAGCTCACTGCTAACTTGTGAAATAATAGGCATAAAGAAATAAATCAGACTAAGATTATTAATTGTTTTCTATAATTAATTTTTTAAGGTTAAAATATTGAACAAGCACTGGAGTGTTTGCTTTACTCTGAACACCCATTTTTAATGCCATGTTTCCACATATCACAGTTGAAAACCAGATGTCCTATTTACTGTAAAATCACCTCTTAGTGAATTTCAGTTGTTTATTTGAGTAGGGTGGGTCTAATTGTAGCCTTTACATATCTAGCTTGGCTGGCAGATTGTTCAGAATGGTAAAAAAAATATACTGCTGTACTGCCTGACATTTTATCTTTAATCATCTAAATCTCTATCTATAGAAGTGTTCCTTTTTTCCTTTGCTCTATTTAAGTCACTTAATGAGCTTGGCTACAGCTTAAACATAAAATGTTCCACCAAACAAAAACTTTTACTAAACCATTTACAAAAAGTGGTTTCTTATGTTTTGAACAAACTCATATTTTTTTCTCAAAAATATCCTGCCATCAAAATGAAGGCTGTAATTTGTGATTCCCGGGTGTGTGTATTTGTCTTACTTAGTACAAAGAGGAAAACATAATATGTTTGCCATATAATGAATAGAATGATTCAAAGATGGTTTTCCTCCACAGCTAGTTGGGGCACATTACATTAGGACACACACAGAGTTGGAACTGACCAACGTAGGGAACAAACTACAGTTGCCCATTAACTCAGTAATATGTGACAAGATTCATAATATTTAATACAGGATTTATTTGGAAAAATATTAAGATGATTTTCTTTATGGACAACAATCATAAAACAATTCCTGTACAGTTAAACAGCGAGTTTAAATACATTTACAACACAAACCAGTCACATAGACCCGAAGTGCCTTATTTACAATAGACAAATCTGCACAATGAATAAAGGTATTAAATTACATCAAACTTCACACACGCAAGAAAAAAACACAAACACATTGATCACAAATATCATTTAAATAAAAGAAATACAAACAAAAATATTTGATGGCAGTGTTTCTCCAGACACACACTGCAGTCAGTGCATATGCATACACGGTATTCGATTCAATTGTGTGTTAAATACATTAAAAATACAACTCATCATAGTGCAATGAGGTAAAACGGTCCCTACAGGAAGTGCAGCAAGTCCATCTAGCACGTTCCTGGGAAACAAACTTTAGAGTCCGAGCCAGTATGGCCCAACGTCCTTTCCTGCAGTCACTGTGTTTACTTCAGTTGAGAACCAGCTCATTCTGAATATCACCTTCAACATAAGTTTCACAGCAGCAGTCACATGGAGGAAACCTTCCCTCTGGTTTGAGCAGCATTACTGGAGTAAAACCTCCTGTAGAACAAGATGAGCTACAGCTCTGTTGTGGCGTTACACCTGAAAATCAAAAAGAAAGGTACATGTTTAGTTTTGGAAATTTAGACCAGCGTGTTATGACTGCAAGAACTAGTTTTCTGAAATAACCGGAAGATTTTGACTCACCTCGGTTGCAATAATACATTCCTCCTTCTCCTCTGATAAAACAAAGACTGACTGGTACTTTGTGTCTTTGCACAAAGATTCTTTACATTTCTTCCCTGAAGAATCACTGAAAATGAAAAAAGATTAGTACTGCATAAAAACACCTTCCTTGATCTTTATTGATCAGAATCTTGTTCCTTTCAACTTATTAAGTAACATTTACCTTTTTAAACGTTTTCTGTGTTTCTCTTCTGTATCTAAATCGAGATCTTCACATTTTGTAGTTTCGCCTTTTTCCGAATCCTCTTTCAACAAGTCCTCCTGTTTCAACTCATGTACAAGATTGTAATCCACTAGCGAGTAACGAGATTTAAGTCCATTCTTCTCTCCGCCTGTTGCGTCACTCTGAAAGTCCACTTTTTTATTGATGTTCTTCACTTGTGTCGTTCCAATGATGCTTATGGACAAGTCTTTGTCTCGGCTGCAGTTGTTGGTCAGGTTGTTCATAGTCTCGATTTCACTATGGCTGTCAACCTGCCGGCTTCTCTGCTGCAGTTTGAGACGAATGTAGACAACCAAGACAGCACCTCCGATTAGGACCAAAAGCACTAAAATAATCCCAGCACAAATTGCTGTCCAAGGAAAGGAGCCATCATCCTCGTTATAAGAGTACCTTTTGCCAGCTGCTTCTGCAATGGCCTGTCCCTGTGGGTTCTCTGGCAACAGGAACTGACAGTTATGTCCTCCGTACCCCGGGACACAAGCACAAACGTAACGGTTGTCCCTTTCATGGCAAGTGGCCCCATTGTGGCACGGGTTGTGGATGCACTTGTTGACCGGAAAGGTGCAGTTCTTGCCAGTGTATCCAGGCGGGCAGGTGCAGGTGTAGTCGTTGAGTCCATCTTGGCACGTGCCGCCATTCTGACAGGGATAGGCAGCGCACTCATCAATATTATCTTCACAGTGGGTCCCAGTGAAACCTTCTGGACACTGACAAAGATAGGAATCCACAAGATCCAGACACTGAGCACCTGGAAAGGAATTCCAATAAAAGGCATTAGACAACAGATTCAAACATTTATTTGCATTTTTGGTCTGGTGGTAGAGTGGGAGCATTCAATGTACCATTTGAGCAAGGGTTAGAGCTGCAGTGATCAATCTTCTTTTCACAGTTGAAACCAGCGTAGCCAATCGGACACTGACAGAAGTATCCTCCATCAGGGTTGTCAGTGCACCGTCCACCATTGAAACAGGGGCCATCAGCGCAAGTCATGGCGCTAAGCTCACAATTTCTTCCATAGAAACCAGGAGGACATGTGCAACTGTAGGTGTTTTCAAGATCCTGTAGAGTGAAAGAAATGATTAACAAGAGATTCATACCAAATACGTTTTATTGTGTTAGTTATACTATAAAACAGAAAATGAAATAATTCAAATAAGAATTAATACTCACAGAGCAGCTTCCTCCATTTCGACAAGGGTTGCCAGAGCATTCGTTGACCTCAATATCACAGCTGGCCCCAGTGAAACCAGGTCTGCAAGAACAGGTGTAGCTTCCCTGGCCAGTGTTGGTGCAAGTTGCCCCATTTTGACATGGTTTGTGATGTGTGCAGTAATTAAGATCTGCAAAAAAATGCAGGTTAGTCTCTGCTGCTATTGGGCAACTTGAAGCCAACAACTTTAGCAAACAGATCTCAATTTACTATGACAGTAATCTTCTTTGACAAAGACTCACCTTGGTTACAGAAGAGGCCTCCCCAACCCTCTTGGCAGTTGCATTGCCATGGTTGCTGGCAGGTGCCATGCAAACAGCCAGGATAACGGATGCAGTCATCACAGTACTTTCCACTAAAACCCACTCTGCATCTGAAAACATCACAAGTGGACCAGTTAGCATGGTGTTAACCTCCACAGTGAGGAAAGTTGTGTACTAAAAACTGTAGTGGTAAGTGAAAATCTCCATCACACTTACTTGCATTCACCAGGTTTGTCACAGAATCCATGGTCTTCATCGCACCCCGAAAGACAGATTGCTGTACAAAAATATTTATTGATTAATTAACAGTTCCTGCTCCAAAGATCATTATTATTCTAGCACAGTCACAGCTCACCCCAGTCACCCTTACTTTGTGGTTACAAAAAGTTCTCCTCACCACCATTGGAAGGACACTCTGGTTAACACAGTTGCACTCATACAAAAGCTTTCCAAACAAAAGCTCCATTTTTCCTAACTGTGGGTCAGAAGTCCCCTGTTTCACTCTGTTCATCCAACCCCCGCCCCATAACGTCCCATAGTCGGCGCAGATAAGGGTGGACAGCTGGTGTACATGGTGCCAGTGCAGGACAGCTGCTCTATTGTCTACCTTCATTCTGCAGCTGCCCCCTTCCAACAATACCTCATTGGGCTGAGCCAATCAGCGCTGAGAGCTCTGCCAAGTAACCAATCAGGCGTCACATTTAATCTATGGCACGCGTGCCATTATTTGGCCAACGTCCCTTATTTGAATCACACAAACGCCTGTTGCAACCATAGTGATAAAATGTGTTGTTTTTCTCGTTGAATACCGAGAGATATTCACTAAAAACAATAACAACAAAAAAATCATGAAAATAAATATCGCTTGCACTTACGTTCTGTGCAGTACTGTCCTTTCCATCCAGAATTGCAGATAATTTCACCGCGCTCTCCGCAGGTAAAGTGGCCGAAGGTGTCGTCGCGGGGACGGCAGAAAACCGAGCAGCCCTCACCGTAGTAATGCTCATCACAGACGAATCTGTACGAGTACTTCAGCTCTGTCATCCCACCAACCTGTAGATCTTGGGACCACTCCTCGCCCACTGTAAGATGCCTCTGGGTGGTCATACGACTGATCAGACGCTCTGGGTTTTCTGTAAAAGAATACAATTTTAGCGTCATCTTAATATTGCATTAGGGTGACTTGAGTTGTTTCTGTTTAAGCATTTCAGTTCCACTCACCTGTTGACAGATCATCGTTGGAATCGGTGTGCAGCGCTTCGATAATGAGCGAAAATGTCCCCTTAAACATCAGGAAAGACGTGTTAAAATGACTTGAATGGATGAAGTTATTGATTGGGCTAGGTGTTTATTCCTACACGCGTGGGTTCCGCTTTGTTTTACATATAACGGAAGATGTAAATAGCTTAAGGTGTGACCGCACTGGGGATTCAAGTTTCATCTCTTCAATTTCACACTCACGTATTGCAGTAAAATGAAAGGTTTCGGAATTTCACACTGAGCTGACAATTATATCCCAACACAGGGGATGTGATTTTCCCACCCCACCAAGACCGTTTAAGACCTATATCCTGAGTACATTATAGTGTACTAACTTTCGATATGATAATTATACTATAAAACAGATATACAATACAAAAAGGAAGAAACTTAATAGTCTACTCACCGGCCATGTAAATCCAAATGAGAACTGAATGGGATTGGTGAATGAACTGTCGGGAAAGTTTTCAGGAACTTGAAAGGAGTTTGATCCCAGCACTGGGGTGACTGCGCCACCGTAGGTACATGGAGGATCCGGGGATACATTGGCTTGGTAATGCTTAAGGCAAATCCTAAAAAAGGTTTTGCATTCACATTGCTGAATCCCTGTTGCGGGCGCAGATCCTTTACAACAGTTTGCATTCCATGCAGCCCCCTTTTTGTTGAGGAATTCCTGCAGTTTTAACTCGAAAACCCCAGAACAAAAACACTGAAGAGGAATGAAAATAGAATTAGTCACTAAAGCTTTTCATCATAGCACTCCTTCCTGTGTTAAAGGCTATTAACTATTTGTTTATATACATATCTAATTGCTTACGTTTGATAAATAGTAGAACTTATATTGACTTTTATTACCTGGCATATCATGACGCAAAGGAAAGCTGTTATTATAAGTCGTCCCATGGTGGAGAGGATCTGTCTTGTTTAGCTTCCACGGGTCAAGCAATTGTATAAGACCGTGTCTCAGTAAATCATTGAGACTCGAAGATCTCCACTTAGTGGGAGCTCTGTTTGATGCTATCTTGTGTTCACGTTATCTGCTCATGCCCATCAAAATCCCTTCTAAAAATATCAAGGAATTAAATTCCAAATACGAAAAAAAGGAGTGAACAGAAAAAGACTCCCCTCAAAAGACTCCAAGTTCTCAAAAGTTTGCAGTCCACTTGCTGTTGGTCTAGAGGTTGAAAAAAAATGCAGAAAGCCCAGACACAGGGTTATCTGCGCATGTATTGTTTATTCTCCGTTTATACACTTGGTTTAAAGGTGATTCAAAACTACAGTTCCAAACTTTCCTCCGGTATTCTTGTTTCCACGTGACAGATTGACTAACTCTGTGTGTTTAATGTCCCAGTCCTCTTGCAACCGGTTATATACAGACTGCGCCTGCTATGGTAATGAGATGCAAATGAGCTACTCCCCAATCTGGCTCTAGTTGTCACAAAGGGGCAGTTTTCAGTTCACACCACCCCCAACCCCCCAAGAAAAAAATCTGCAAATGAGCTGAGCTGTAAAATGTGCAACTCTTAGCCACTGCTAAAAGAGAGAGAGTGGAAAAGTGGAACTCATTTGCATACAGGAAAATAAGAAACCTTAAGAATCTTGTACATCCTACTATGACATAAAACCTCAAATTACATCACACATTGCCCGCGCACGTCGCATTCCTGATCATGGAGACGCAGTTATAGCGCAGTTTAGTTAGACTGTTATTTACAATATAATTGAACTTACAAACATCTCTGTTAGTCATTACAACATTTATAGTCTACCTCTGATGGCTTTTGTGTTAAACTACAATTATTTTCTTTCCGTTTTTCAAAAATGGTCGTTATATGTGGCTTCCAGTATACGCAAAATGTGTTAGTTATATAATAGTTATATAATAGTATATATAATACTAAAAAAATAGTATATATAATAGTATATAGTTATATAAGCATATTAAAATGTGTTTATATAATTAGGTCATGTTATATCATTTAAAAGCATGAAAACTTTTATTTAGCCTTTATTTTTACACTTTGTTTCAGTGGTTAAAATTTTTGTGACTGAATATTCAAATAGAGTTATTTCTATGCTGGGTTGTAAAATCTGAACTAGTGTGTGTCGTTCGCGTGGCTGTCATTAAGGCACTTTGTTCTTGTGTGAGGGGAGAATAAGTTTTTCCCCCCTGTGCTCTCAGCTGTATGGTAATTCAGACAGCACCTGCTCCCCTCACAATGTAGCGGGGAGAAAGAGTCCCCCTCTCTACACGTCATCTCTGACAAAAGTACCTACCAGCTTCTGTTGTTTTGGTGTTTTATCAATTATTTTGCGTTTAATTTGATGAGGAAGTTGTGCTATGGTCTTTCTGATGTATTCTTTTAATCATTCATATTGTTAAACGAATCAATGTCCCAGTTTTTTTGCACTTACTCCACATGCACACTTACGCATGAGATGAGCATTTGTTTGTGTGTATATGTATGAGGGTGGTCCTCATTAGTGCGTTCATTAAAGCGCTTGCAGTTTTAAATCCAGAGGAATGATACGATATGCGCGTTCCTAAAACACTCCGCAGAATTATTGACAAACATCTGTGCTACTGACCCAGATACGCGTTGTAGGGATTCAAATCCTGCTGTGTGATTTGTTTTGGACAGGTGTTTTGGTTTCAAGCATAAATTAATTTTGGTATATGATAAAATGATTAAAACCCAAACCTAAACTACTTAACTGCACTTCACTCCATGATAAATGTAATCTTTGTATTAAATGCGTTTCCTGAAAAGAGAAGCCTTGAGGTTATCAGTCGACAGGTGTCATTGCAACACACTCCGGGGATGGCCCAATGCCTTAAGCGATCCACCACGATAGTTACTGAATTGTTGACCATAAATAAGACTGAAGCCATGTCACGGAGCTATCATCACACTTTCCCCCAATTCTTTACACTGACGTCGCACACATTTCCCGATTACCACAGCAAAGCGTAACTGAAAAGCATGTGGAAAACCTCAGATTTATGCCCATTTCGCGTATTCTTTTCAAGCATAATTTATGCCACGCGATTCTGTCCTGGCGAAATCAAGCAGAAAGCTCCTTTCTTGCATTCCTCCTCCTTTCTGAAGGTGGACTATGGGGAGACTGTTTAACTTAAGTGTTTCTATAGGAGGCTGTTGTACTTTAACTCCTGCCCACCAGTAGCTGCGACGAACAAAGCCAGGACTCGAGGTCTGACTCTTCATCTTTTCTTTGCGCTTTAATTTTCATTGATTCTGAATACAAGGGGAGCCCTCGGGGATTCTCTCTGAAGACGCGGACAGCCCCCAAGCCAACCATCTGCTCCCAACCAAATGGCGTTTTTTCACATCACCACTGCATGTCTCTACTGCCTCTCTGACCAGTGCGCACACGTAGGCTTCCTTTAAATTACAGGAAGCATGCTTAAGAACCAGCACATGAATGCTACTGGGCCATATGGTTAGGGAAGCTGGAGTAAGTGGCCGTGGGAACAGCATCACTGTACGTCTTTACAATAACGACCACAGTAACGGTCTGTGGGTGTCGGAGGGTCAGTATAGATCTGTCAAACCAAGTTGAGCGCAAACCTACAGAAAATATCAGCATGGAAAGTTTATCTATATGAATTTCTTTGCATTAGAAACCAGTCACAAAGATTATTAAACGGCTGTGGCATGTGAATGCACAGTGCACTTTAAATGTATTTTTAGAGCAATTTTTTTTGTTTTTGCAGAGAGGTAACAATGGGCACCTTAACATGACGCAGCAAGGACTTGCACTGATTAAAATAACAAAGGATGCGTCGCGTGCAAGGCTCGGGTAACCCACTCGTGTAAGGGCAACAAGAAGCGAGAGCAAAAATAAATCGCAACTGCGTTCGGTCTATAAAATTGCGTTTTGAAAAAAACTTTTAACGTAAATTGCAACGGTGCACATGAGAGGAGTGTATGCTGATTAAAAGTAATTCTGAAATGTTACATTGGTTACCAGTGTGTGTGTGCGAGAGAGAGAGAGCGCAGGAGGGGTGAATTCTTTAACAGGCTTGAGGACTGTCGCGTGCCATAGTCCTTAAGAGAACATCTGTCCATTTCCTCAGGGTGCTTTTGTTTATGTGAGAAACTTTGGTTCAAAGAAGCAGAAAAATCAATAGTTCAAAACCGAAACAGCAAAACCTCTGCTGCTTATACGCACATTCAACACTTGAATTCCTACATCTACCAAATATGACAACAAATCTGTTATTTATTTTCGGGAATAATACTAAAAATAATTAAAAAAGGAAAATCTGCAGGAACCAACACGATCCTTTAGTTTTTAATAATGAGCTGCACGCTCTATGTGAGCGACTATTAAATGTTTTATTTTAGGTTTCTATTATATATTTTTGTTACTGGTCAGAGAAATCAATTAGTCATTAAAACACATAAATCGATGCGTATTACCGCGTGTTAAGCTGTGATCTTTGTATTTATGACCGTCA
>JAZGTK010005414.1:0-22506 GCA_036877625.1 Ambastaia sidthimunki
TGGCAGAGCTTCATGAAGCTGCCATCATGCACAACCTTCATCAGAGATACCAGAGAGACAACATCTATGTAAGCTTAGTACAGACACTTCACAGTGCACCGAGCTCAAGGGTGTTCACACCTGTAGCTCAGTTCTCTCTCTCTCTCTCTCTCTCTCTCTCTCTCTCTCTCAGACTAACATAGGTTCTATACTAGCGGCTGTAAACCCATATAAGCCAATCACAGGGCTGTATGAGATCTCTGCAGTRAATCTGTACAGTCAGCATCATCTGGGCGAGCTTCCGCCGCATATCTTCGCTGTAGCCAGTGAATGTTATCGCTGCTTATGGAAGAGACACGACAGCCAGTGTGTGCTGATCAGGTAACAACAACCTCCCAAAAGTTATGAAACTGATTTAAAGTGTTTCATTAAAGCTCTTCCTTTTTTGATTACTGTTCCTTTAAGAAAATGGTTAAATTATGTAGTAACACAAACTGTGCAAACAAGGACTTACAATGACAATGAAAGACATTAGTGTAAATGAACATAATTCACTTTAGAAAATATGAGATTTTTAGTTACTTTAACCTTTACTGTTAAAATGTTATTTAACCATTATTTATTTATTTGATGTTATTGGACCATAAATAAATTAATGTTACATTAACATTAATTTGGGAATTAATTTATTTAATAAATAAACTTAACCACTGATAACTGAAAGAGATCCATATGAGATATTTTCTCACTGTGCTAATCTCATTTGTGTTAAACCTAAATGCTGAGTGTCACAAACTGCTTACACAGCATTGCACATTTATTCACAGGTTAAGTAACACAAATTTCAGCCAAATTTCTGTGTGTGTGTATCAGTGGTGAGAGTGGAGCAGGGAAAACAGAAAGCACCAAACTATTGTTGCAGTTCCTGTCCGTCATGAGCCAGAACTCTGCCGGGAACCCACCTACAGAGAAAAGCAACCGTGTGGAGGAGGCCATCGTTCAGAGCAGGTGACCCCCACAGCAAACCTGCAGCGCTCAGAGGTTACGCTTGTAGAGCTCACCAGCTCTCAGTTATAATTATAAACATCAAGTATCAATGAGTGTCAATCAAGTATCTGTGATTTGAGTATGAATTTGTCTTGAAAGAACATGACAAGAAATGTTTGCGCTGATATTGAAGTCTCTAAGCACAGTTTGTGACTTTGTTGAGACTTTTTATGAAACCAGAAAAGACAAGATAGGATCTTTTTGTAAAACACACTTTTCTCTGTCTCCTGTGCAGCCCTATAATGGAAGCATTTGGAAACGCCAAAACTGTCTATAACAACAACTCCAGCCGTTTTGGGAAATTCATTCAACTTCATTTTTCTCAAAGTGGGAACATTCAGGGTGGATGCATCGTCGACTGTATCTTTTCCACTTTACAAACACATTCACATGTTTTCTGTATATACTAAATGCCGTCTTCTCTTTACAAATGACACTGTGGTTTTAGAATCCACATGCACAGCCAATCACTGTGCAGTAGATCAGCCTCTGGCCAATCATAAAATCTGATGACACATCAAGACATCGTTGCTCAGACACCCACATGACCAATTAAAATCACACGCCAACCACAGTAACCAATCAGGATAGGATAGTTCATTAGTTATACTTAACCTCATGTCTTTCTAAACCTATATGACTTTTCCTCTGTGGAACACAAAAGAAGATATTTTGAGAAATGTTTCAGTGGTTTTGTGTCCATACAATGGAAGTCAACTGGTGCCACTATTGTTGGTTACAAACATACTTTAAAACATCTTTTGTGTTTCTCAGACTATCCCTTTATGTAATTGTATTGTGTATTGTATAAAACCTGCTGTATTAAGTGGTTATATTTCCTTGATTTTTATTCCCCAGATTTGCTTGAAAAGGTAAATCTGCAGCCCGCTGTGTGACAGTGTGATATCTTTGTGATGTCATCCTAATTTTTACAACCAATACTATATAAGAGACCATGGTTCATTTAGTAGGTTTTAGCCCAGACTACTGTCTCCGCCATTTTGTGGAGAGAGACTGTGAGATTCTCGCCCACTCAGCATCTGCCATCTGATCTGTGTTCCAGAATCGAGTGGTCCGGCAGAACCCGGGGGAGAGAAACTATCACATCTTTTATGCTTTGCTAGCAGGAGCAAACAAAAACCAAAAGGGTGAGAAAATACATAAAGTTCAACATGCATCTTGCTCTCCTCCATGTATCGACACGTGGACACAGTCTGTTTAATTATGACCTGTGTGTCTGTTTTAGAGACATATTTACTGGAAGATCCACCCGAGATGTTTCACTACCTGAGTCAGTCAGGATGCGTGAAGGACCGCAGTCTCGATGACAAGCAGCTTTTTGATGATGTCATGGTACAGTATTCAGTCATTTTAAACTCAGTGGATCAATTGCTGTTTGTGTGACACATTGCTGAGCTGGTCGAAGCAGAAACCTAACAGGAGCTTTATGACTCCACCTCTCTCTGGCTTGGCAGGAGGCTCTGAAGGTCATGGAGTTCACAGAGGAAGAGATCAGAGATATGTTCAAACTGTTGTCTGGAGTCCTGCAGCTTGGCAATGTGGAGTTTATGACGGCAGGGGGCGCTCAAATCACCACCCAACAGGGTGAGAGGCTGTTTCTTTCTCAATGCGAGATAGACGCCACAAAAAATGTGTTTGTTGGTGATTTTTTTCTTTCTCTGTTGCCTGCAGTTCTTTCTAACGTGAGTGATCTTCTGGGCCTGGACTGTTTCCAGCTGTCTGAGGTTCTGACCCAGCGTTCCATGATCCTCAGAGGAGAGGAGATCTGCTCTCCTCTTACAGTGGAGCAGGTATGCGTATATTTCTGCTTATGCTTGCTTTCTCATAATGAAATACTCACATAATGAAATACTCACATGAATGCTTACCTACAGTAGATAACAACTAGTTTAGTTTGGTAGTCTTTCAGATCTTTCTGCTGACCTGTTTACTTCTAACTTGTGGTGGACAGGCGATAGATTCCAGGGATTCGGTTGCCATGGCGCTGTATGCCCAGTGTTTCTCATGGATCATCATACGAATTAATCAGAAGATAAAGAGCAAAGAAAATTTCAAATCCATCGGAATTCTCGACATCTTCGGCTTTGAGAACTTTGAGGTGGGAAGCAACTGGATTCAGTACACAGAAACCAGCTAACAATTTTAGGTTGTTAGAATGTTTTCACAATGTTTCCATTAAGTAACAAAAACATTAAAAACATTTTTATAAGAGTGATTCCAACAATTCAAACATTTTTTAATTTTGCAACATTTTAAAATATTCTACTAACTAATAAAGAATAATGGTTTGATTTTTGATATATAATGTTAGAAAAACATTTTACTAATGTTACTGCAAAAATGTTTTTGAAAACTATAAGAGAACTTGTTAAGAACATAAGCCAACGTTCTGACAATGTTCCCTGTTAGCTGGGAGGGCACCTGCACATTCACACAGATAAGACACACACACAAATATAGAGAGAAAGGTTTTTTATTGAAATGTAACTGTGTGTAACTCTTTGTGTAAATCTGTGTGCTTTATGAAGGTGAACCGCTTTGAGCAGTTTAACATTAATTACGCCAATGAGAAACTGCAAGAATATTTCAACAAACACATCTTCTCTCTGGAGCAACTGGAGTACAACAGGTAAAGCCTGATAACATGTTATATCACATAAGTCTGTCACTTTAATTACAAGGTGTTTTGCTGATACATTCATCCTTTAAGATACCTTCAACCACACACTTCAGCAACTGCTGTATACACAGTTATGCCTTTGTGTACCAAAATTCCTACAGGGAAGGGATTCACTGGGAAGCTATTGACTGGATGGATAATGCCGAATGTCTGGATCTGATAGAGAAGGTAAAAATCTCAGTCACAGTCCAGTTTAATCGTCCTGACCTCACTGGTTTAAATTACTTTATTTAGACAATATTTACTTTTAGTTTCAGAATAAAACAGCATAAATAAACAATTTATTATTGGTTGAAATATATACAGGTATATATACACATTTACAACTATATATATAGCTTTATATCATACAAATAAATAGGAGTCGGCTACATTTTAATGCAAGCTGTGTGATGTAGCCCTGGGCCTTATCCATATGTTTACATTGGTCCATGCATTGTTCAGTTATAACTGTATTGATTATTTAAAGTGTTTGATGGTTTATTTCATGTTTGTGCAGAAACTGGGTATGTTAGCTCTGATTAATGAGGAGAGCAGATTTCCCAAAGGCACTGACTTCACACTGCTGGAGAAACTACACAGCAGACACGCTGTAAGTTATAGCTTCAGCATTTATCATGTCTTTAGCATGATAGCTTAAATACAGCCAGTATAACCACAAGTTTGTTTATTTCACAGACTAACCCTTACTATGTGAAACCCAGACTGGCAGACCATCAGTTTGGAATTAAGCACTATGCTGGAGAGGTAAGATGAAGTGTGTGAGTTTGTCTGGTGTATGTCACTCTAGTTTCTCTTATTTAACCTCCATATGTTCTTATCTGTAGGTCTTGTATGATGTGAGAGGGATTTTGGAGAAGAACAGAGACACATTTCGAGATGATATCCTGAACATGTTAAAGGACAGTCGGTAAGACGATACACAATCACAAAGTGACATGAAAGAAATAGACACAAATACACAACACAATCACACTTACACAAACATTTCTAAGGTGTTAACATTGTTTTGCTTGTGTGTTTCCCACACACATTCACACTGCATTCATGATTACTGTGATTAATGTGTGTGTGTGTGTGCGTGTGTGTGCGTGCATGTGTGTGCCTGTGTGCGTGTGTGTGTGTGCGCGTGTGCGTGCGTGCGTGTGCGTGTGCGTGCGTGCGTGTGTGTGTGTGCGTGCGTGTGCGCGTGTGTGTGTGTGTAGACTGGACTTCATCTATGATCTGTTTGAGCAAGTGAGCAGCAGGAATAATGAGGAGACTCTTAAAATGAGCACAGCGAGGAAAAGGCCCACCGTCAGCTCTCAGTTCAGAGTGAGTTTAACTGCCCTGAAAGTATATTATAAATATTATGAAGTATATAAAAGTTTATTACAGTAATACCAAAAATATGTAAATAAACAGTTTTTTCCAAACTCGTACATTAATTTTGCAATGTTTAAGCCATTAAAAGCAAATTCACAAAGAGTTAATGCCCAAAATTTTACATTTTACATACCATCTGTTATCCAACTTGACCAAAGATCGCAGTGTATTTTTTGTGAATTTATTTTTGTGAATTCCTACAGTTGGACTATAATATGTTCTCAAACAACTACTTGTCTCACTTGTCACTCAGGACTCCCTTCATGCCCTGATGGCCACTCTCAGTGTGTCCAACCCCTTCTTTGTGCGTTGCATCAAACCCAACATGGACAAGGTGAGGGCATCCACTTCAACCAATCAGAATGCGAGATGAGATGACATCATAGTGAGATTACCGGCACGTGTGGTTGATTGGCCTAGCTACTCAAAGCTCAGTTCTATAATTAATTTTGGCACATTATTTCTTACCGGTAATAAATATTATTAATGCTTTCGTAAACTGTTTTAGACCCCAAACAAGTTTGACCCAGATGTGGTTCTGAATCAGTTGCGCTATTCTGGTATGTTGGAGACAGTGAAGATCCGCAGAGCTGGATTTCCTGTCCGCCGTACATTTAAAGACTTCTTTAGCAGGTGATGTGAAAACACACAGGTGTGGAAATTTCTGTTAGCTCATGTTTCTTCAGAGGGTGTTGATTTATGTTTAATGTTTGTGTACTTCAGGTATAAGATCATTCTTAAGGATAAGGAAAAGGCTGCCATGGCTGCTAATGGAGATGTGAAGAAAAACACCACAGATCTGCTGACACTCCACGACTGGACCAAGAAACAGTGGCAGCTTGGAAAGTCCAAAGCAAGTGACCTTTGACCTTCATCTCTTCCTTTAGAGACATACGTGCACATTCGCTGTCTCTTGTGTGTGTGCGAGTGGTATGCTTGATGGCACTGACCTCAAATGACCTCTGACCTCTAGGTGTTCCTGAAGGAATCTCTAGAACAGAAGCTGGAGAAGCAAAGAGATGAAGTGCGGAGCAAAGCCGGGCTTATCATACGAGCCTATCTGCTGAGATACACAGCAAGGTGTGTGTGTGTGTTACAGTTTAAGAATTTCTTGCTTTCGTACTGAATTGCTTTAAAGTTGGTTCATTTTTTGCAAAGTAAATTTTACTGTTGATCAAGTTTCCAGAAAAATGGTAAAGCATTTGTCTTTACTCAGAACTGAATTGTGACATTTTGTTAGCACACTTGTGCTCTGTGTGCTCGCTACAGGAAGAACTTTAAGAAGTCTCTGGCCAGCATTGTGACAATCCAGAAGCACTACCGCGCTCATCTCTATCGGCAACGGTTTCTACGGAAACGCTCTGCTACGCTGGTCCTCCAGAAACACAGGCGAGGGCAGGTAGCACGAGGAGTCTGTCGCAAACTCAGAGAGGAAAAGAGGAAGAGAGAGGAAGCGGAGAGGAAGACAGATGGAGAACTGAAGAAAACCGGAAGTGAGGAGAAGGAAGCCACACAGGTAAGACAATTTCCAATGTTCATTTAGTGTGAACTTGTAAAATTATAGATTTTTATATATAGACAAAATGTATATAGATATAAATTATATACTTTTCACAGCACTTTGAAATCTCTCTGTTGCATCCTTTCTGTATTTTTTTAACCCGTGGTCTTTCCATCAGTCTCCACATTCTTCTGAGGAGGAGACACGTCAGATGGAGGAGATTTTGCGTTTGGAAAAAGAGATCGAACGTCTGCAGAAGAAAAGAGAAGATGGTGTGTCCATGCTGTGTGAGAGCTCCAGACAGGAACTTCGTTTACGTCGTGACGCTGAGACCTTGCGTCAGAAAAAACAGGCTTCTCGCGTCGCCACAGAATTCCTCGAGCTGCTGGACACCGGAGGTCCAGAGGTCATCCCTGGTGTTCCCAAACAATCCACCTCCAGACCGACAACAACCATCAAGGACGAGGTAAATGAAGGCGTTCATGCAGATGAAGAGTCCATTCCACTCCAGCAGTTCCCTCCTCCACTAGAAGGTCCTGTAGATCAGGAGATCTTTGATACTCTTCCACCTCCACCTCCTGACTTTGCAGAGGGCATGGTGTCCCCGTCCGCTCCCAATGTTCCACCTGGTCCTCCTCCCCCACCTCCTCCTCCCCCACCTCCTCCACCTCCTCCCCCACTCCCTGGAGAAACCAAAAAGGAACCTGAAAAGCCCGAATCTAAAACAGTTAAAGAAGACACTGAGAAAATGGAGGGAGAGGATGTGGATCGTGCCAGTAAGCTGACTGCTGCAGACTCTCTGCCGGACACAGAGGAACCCATCTACACCACGCTAGGAGACGGAGAGTCGGACTACGACCAGGACGAGCTGGAGGACGGACAGGGAAGCATCGCAGCAACGGATGCGGAACACACGCGCAAGTCCACCTGCACCAACGCAAGCCAGGAGTCCTGCAACCGAAGCTCAGATTCAGTGAGTCACACACAGAGAGTTATAAAGATAAACTTACAAACACGAGTCGAATTCTAATGAATAATCCTATTTCTTATTACAAATTTATATAATATGCCAATAACATTTTGAGTGAAAGCTATTTTAGGGGAAAACTGATTAAAATTGTAGAATTCCATATTGATAAACATAATCAATGTCACAATGTCACTTCATTAAATTTGCATCATAATGTTTATCCTCCATTTTTTTAAATCCTAAAACTTCCTGTTTATATCCAGGTTTAAATTAGATTCAGATTTTCAATGTGGACGCACTTTATATCCATTTTCTATATATCACATCACACATTTTAATCATTCATTTATTGTTTATCAGTTCATTCATCATGTTTAGCGTGACTTCTGTCTGTCTCTCAGTACGCTGAGAGTGATGAAGATCATGATGGGGGTGTGGACACAGATGAGGAGGTGTCCAACGGTAAAGTCAACATCTTAAACGGAAACGGACCTCCATATTTCCACAGTTATCTCTACATGAAAGGTAAGAAATCACAGTATGACATCATCACACATTCTTGATGACTTTGTCAACACAAATTTGTATTTTCTCCACAGCTGGTCTGATGATTCCGTGGCGCAGACGTTGGTGCGTTCTGAAGGACGATACCTTCATGTGGTTTCGCTCCAAGCAGGAGTCGTTGAAGTCTGGCTGGCTGTATAAGAAGGGCGGAGGTTTGTCCACGCTCTCCCGCAGGGCCTGGAAAATGCGCTGGTTCGTCCTGCGGGACTCCAAACTCATGTACTTTGAGAACGACAGTGAAGAGAAACTGAAAGGGACCATCGACATTCGCACAGCCAAGTAAGAACATACGGAACAGAAGCCAGTACTGTGATATGTTATATTACATTGCTTGCTGTCCAGTGTCTCCAGCCTGTTGGTGAAATGTAATACTAGCACTAAGAAAACTTTTAGTTTGTTTTCTGGAAGTCGAACCCATGACCTGATGTTGCCAGCACAATGCTCTAATCATTGAACCACGTGATAACTGTAACAAAGAGTATCTGTTTACCAATCTGTTTCCAGGGAGATCGTGGATAATCACGAGAAAGAGAACGCTCTGAATATCGTGACAGAGGAGAGAACGTATCACATGTTTGCTGAGTCACCAGAAGATGCCAGGTACGTTGACACCATCAACTCCATTCCTGAGAAACTTCTGTCTGTTTATACCATCACCAGACTGCATTTCTTTCTCATCTAGTGGTTGGTTTAAAATGTTGAGTCGGGTCTCCACTGCCTCTCCAGAGCAGCTGCTGGAGATGTCTCACGAACAGGCCAACCCAAAGAACGCAGTGGTCAGTGTTTCTACACATCTCTATGTAAAGCTTATGCAGTGAAAACTCCCGTGTTTTTGACAAGCTGTCATCTGTTTTTGCTCTGTGTCTTTCAGGGCACACTGGATGTTGGATTGATTGACTCTGTATGTGCTTCAGATAATCCTGACAGGTGAGGGCTCAAGCCCAGACCAAGTTCCTCCTCCTAAGACAATAAGCCAACATTTGTTTACTAATATTATTTTTGTAAAGACTGGATGTGGCAGATAAATTCATAAAATTCATACATTCAAAGGTTGTGTTCCCTCAAAAGTGCAAAACTCAAAACACTACAAGTTACAGAAACTGCACAGTATCATTCTCAATGTTAATGTTACCATTTTATATCCGGTGCCAAAATAACTTCTGTTTCCTCCTCAACAGGCCCAATTCGTTTGTGATCATCACAGCCAATCGTGTGATTCACTGTAACTCAGACCTGCCAGAAGAGATGCATCACTGGATCAGTCTGCTGCAGAAACCCAAAGGAGACACCAAGAGTGACGGACAGGAGTTCCTGGTCAGAGGTGTGCTGTTGATTTTAATGCAGTTCATTTATACATGTGGCAGACGCTCCTATTCTTACCGATTTAAGTGCTTCCAAGGAATTAAACTCACAACCTTGGTGTAACTGTAAAACACTGGTTACTGCTTTTTAGTTTTACATTGTTAATTATCTTTTTGCTAGTTCATTTTCAATGGCCAAATATATTTTACTAATATGTTTGGTACAAAGAGTTTGTGTGGTCCTGCAATTAATGAACCTAATTATATAAGAAATGGTGAAATGCTGTCGTTTAATATAGTTTTATATGCTGGTCTGGTCATTTATTATGATCTGGCCAAAGCCTGAAGGTTCAACACAATCTCTGATGTGTTGGTGTGTGTTTGATTCAGGTTGGCTCCACAAAGAGGTGAAGGCGGCGGCCAAGAGTTCTGCCCCCAAACTGAAAAAACGCTGGTTTGTCCTGACTAACAACTCTCTGGACTACTTCAAATCTTCCGAACGCAACGCAGTCAAGATGGGAACCCTGGTTCTCAACAGCTTGTGCTCTGTGGTCCAGCCTGAGGAGAAGAAATTTAAAGAGACAGGTGACCAGTCAAAGGACATTAAAATACAAAAACACCCCACACAACGCTTGTAAACCTTAAACTTGTTATCTTTGTGTCTCTAATTTTGTTTTTATTCTAAATATGAGAAGATATGAAAAAGCATTAAAATGTAGTTACTTTACAAACCATGTGACATGCTGATTTGTGGTGCCTGTGTGTACTGCAGGTTACCTGAAAATCATAGTTCATGGGCGTAAACATTCTTACCATCTGTACACCAAGTTGCTAAATGAAGTGATGCGCTGGGTGTCCGCAATTCAGGGTGTCATTGACAACAAGCCGCCCATCGAAACGCCCACCCAGCAGCTCATAAGAGACATCAAGGTAAAAACAAAATAAATTCTGGCTTTCGACAAAATGTTTGGGCTCAGTTTTAGTCACCATTTATATAAAAGCATTTGATAGGCGCTTTTATCCAAAGCCACTTGTAGTGCTTTTACATTTTATTATTATGTGCATTTCCTGGGTATCAAGACTGAATTGTGGTGTGATCTTGCAATTAACAAACCTCTAAAAACTGCACTGCATAATAATTATATAAGAAATAGTGAAATACTGTTGTTTAAAATAGCTTTAAATGCTGGTCTGGTCATTTATTATGGTCTGGCCACAGTCTGAAGGGTCAGCACAATTTCTGATGTGTTGGTGTGTTTGAATTTTGACTCTTATGTAGGAGAATAGTGTGAACTCTGAGGCTCTGGAGCAAATGTACCGTAGGAACCCCATCCTCAAATATACCCAGCATCCTTTGCACTCACCCCTCCTGCCACTGCCCTACGGAGAAGTCAGCGAACCCTGTGAGTCTTTTATCACTCGTTTATTTATTCCATTATCGTATAATCTGGAATGTCTTACTAACTTTGCTTTTTTCTTCTCTCTGCAGCGCTTAAGGAGAAGGGTTATGGAAGCCTTCAAGATGAAGCAGTGAAGATCTTCAGCTTGCTTCAGGAGATGGAAATAGTCTCTGAACCTATAGCGATCATTCAGGGCATCCTGCAGACCTGCCACGACCTGCGGCCTCTGAGAGATGAGGTGTACTGTCAGCTGATCAAACAGACCAATCACGTGCCTCAGCCCAACAGCCCGACAAACCGCGCCCACTGGCACCTTCTCACCTGCATGAGCTGCACCTTCCTGCCTAGCCGCGCCATCCTGCGTTACCTCAGATTCCACCTCAAGAGGTAACTGAGAAACATCCTGTACCACAGGACAACATGTGGGCGGGGCTTACAAAATAGCACTGTGTGATTGGCTGATGGTAATATATGAATTTGATAGGTCATACACTTTAATTTGGCCCTTTTCTGTGAATAATCTTTTAGAGTTAGGGAGCGTTACCCTGGCACAGAGATTGAGAAGTACGCACACTTCATTGGCGAGTCCCTGAAGAAGACAAAGACCAGGGAGTTTGTGCCCTCTCAGGAGGAGATCGCCGCCCTGCTGAACAGACAGGAAATGACAACTACTGTGTACTGCCATGGAGGAGGGTCCTGCAAGATATCCATCAACTCGCACACAACAGCTGGAGAGGTGAGAGACAAACAGAGCGGGTCAGTTTTATTGAGAACAAACGGTACCCATTAATCAAACATCTATACAGTGTATAAAATTATACAGAACTCAGTGTTATGATTTATTTGTTCTCGTTCATTTAAAGGTGGTGGAGAAACTGATTCGTGGTCTGGCGATGGAAAACAGCAGGAACATGTTTTCTCTGTTTGAGCACAATAAGGTGGAGAGTCGGGCCATAGAGAGTCGTGTGATTGTGGCAGATATTCTAGCCAAGTTTGAAAGGTAAACTATGACAATTTATATATTGTATTACAGTTTTGGTTTTTTTAATTTCTGTGTTTTAAATACAAAAGAATTATCTGCTCTTTGTTCTAGGTTGGTGGGTGGTGAGGATGAGGAGGAGGAAGGCCCCTGGAGGCTGTATTTCAAGCTGTATTGTTTTCTGGATGTTGAAAGCATGCCTAAAGAGGGAGTGGAGTTTGCCTTCATGTTTGAGCAGGTGAACCACAGAAGTATATTTTGTATAATTAAAGATCATTCCTAAAATTACATACTTGTTACTGACCTACGATTTTAACTGATGTCAAAACAAAATGGTTTTAAACACATTATATGCATATTACATATACAACATTTTCATATTTGGCAACGCTTTTATTAAAAGTTCGTTCAGGCTATACGTTATATAAATTGTCAGTACATGTGTTGCTTGGGAATCAAACCCACAACCTTTGCGCTGCAAACGCAAGCCTCGTCCATTTAAGCTACAGAGACACGTTTAAATTAATCAATTATTTAATATCAACTATTTAAATCAACATTGATCTGTTGCATATGATTGTTTTGTGATTTATTAGAATTATGTTAATAAAAGTTATAGACAGTTTCTCTCTCTTTGTTATTGGTTATAGGCTCATGAGAGTCTGATCAGCGGCCATTTTCCAGGCCTTGAGGAAACCCTCCAGCACTTAGCAGCTCTGCGGCTGCAGTACATCCACGGAGACGTGGCCCGTACGCCCTGGAGCCTGAGCAGCGTCTACCCCGTCGGGCGACTCCGCTCACGGATCTTTCAGTCCACAAAAGCAGGAGCCGCCGGGGTACAAGGTGCTGGTATGGGAGGGCCGGGGAGTCACACATTAGAACGGAGGAAGACCAACTTCCTGGATGGAACCCTGAGACGCAGCTTAAAGACGGGGTCGCTGAAGAAGCAGCGTGTGGAGGAGGAACAGATGCTGGAGATGTTTGTGAAGGAGGAGATGTCAGCCGCTCTCACCAGCGTGTTGGAAAAATGGAGCCGTCTGAAGGGGATGCCTCAGCACCAGGCCATGCTTAACTACATGACCATCATCAAAGAGTGGCCGGGATACGGATCCACACTGTTTGATGTGGAGGTGAGGATCAGTTATTTAAAGTGAAGAACACTGATGGAAGACCTGGTCATCACATACAGTATGTTGTGTTTCTGATGAGGTGCTGCAAAATGATGCTGAATGATTCATTGGTGATAAAATATTTCATGAAATAATCTTTTTTATATCATCATGGTAACATGTTATATAACTTTCAAGAAATCATATTTTCCCACTTTAAAGTTCATAAGAACAGTAAAATTTGTAGAACATTTCTAACAACGTTTAAAACAATACTACAGTAAGTGGAATTAAAGTAAAATCTTGATATAATATTTTTATTCTGTATAACCAATTAAAATATTAAAATGTTTAATGAGGACAGCAATATATCTAACAGCAAGTCATTTATTAATTAACCAGAAAGAACATGTCGGTCAACCAGCTTTACCGGTGAATGATCAGCAATAGTAGACCATAAGACAAGTTAGGGTTTAGCATGGGCACGAAAATTCAGACTGGTCCAAACTGCTTTTTTTCAGAAGAAAGATTTTCAGACGTGGCATTTGGTTGGAAAAGCAGTTCGGTTGGAAAGGCAAACATCTTTGTGTTTATTCACTGTTGTAAATGAACGTGTGTGTGTTGTGATGTATCTGTGTGCAGTGTAAGGAGGGCGGCTTTCCTCATGACTTGTGGTTGGGTGTAAGTGCTGAAAACGTCTCCGTGTACAAGCGCGGTGATCCCAAACCACTGGAGACCTTCCAGTACGAGCACATTGTTTTCTTCGGAGCTCCTCAACCCAGCACGTACAAAATCACTGTTGATGAAAGAGAGATGTTCTTCGAAACGCATCAGGTAATTTTGGAATAAAAGCTGAAATTGTTCTTGTTAATGAGGATAGTTTGAGTGAACAGCTGGTGAGATCATTATATAGTGATTAACCGTGAGTTTATGATGTTCTGTAAGGTGGGAGAAATCACAAAGATCATGAAAGCTTACATCAACATGATCGTTAAGAAGCGCTGCAGCATCATGTCCGTCACCAGCAACAGCAGCACCTGGATGAGATGATCAGAACCAGCCAATCAGATCGAAGCGCCCAGGACGATGATGTCATAACATGCGGATTGTGGAGTAACCGACTGACCACCGATTATAAGAAAAGGAGAGTAAGTTAGCATAGAAGAAATTACAATTTCAACTTGACAAAAACTTACCCATCTCTAACACAACAGCACACTCAAGCTTATTTACAAGTTATTGGACCAATCTCAGTTTTACAAAGCACAACAGTGTCTGATGACTTATTTACTGTTCTCATCCCCACTACCAGCAGTGTCTAATGATCAAACCTGGTTAGTTTCTTTGCATTTAGTCTCTCTCCTCAGTTCTCAGTCTGTGATGCTATTTCCTAAACAATATTTCCTCATAGTCAACCATATGTGTCTCCATTAGCCAGTAGTTTTACTGAGTTGTGGATATTGTGTTTGTGTGTGAGATCAAAGCGTGCACACACACGTTTATGGCGGGTTTTTTTCAAAGCCATGATTGACTATTTGGAGAGCTGCTGGATTACGGTTAGCCAATCAGATCACAGTATTTCTAGAGCGCCTCTCCGTCTGTCCTGAGGTCAGCATTGTGGGGAAATCAGCCAGCAGAGGCCCATCAGCAGCGACTGTGTGACTGATCACAGATCAGCTCATGTTTGGGACTGTTTAAGCATTATCAACGCAACAACAATTGTCTTATTTTGTATTAAATGGAGTCTATATATACGCGAACGTGTTACATTTAATACAGAGTCCAAATTGTGTATTTAAAAGGCAACATTTGCTTTTTCATTGTACTTTATTCAGTGATACAAGGCTTGTGTAACTTGTATGTACCAATGCACAGACGTGTAGCCAGTGAGTGCAAAGTCACAAACTGACCCAAGCAAGTGACTGACTGAGTTTTGAGTCAGAAGTGTACTGTAGTAGTTCTGTGAAAGATCCATCGCTTTCTTTCCTGTGATGACATTTCCTGTTTAAACAGGAAGCATCCTTTTAAATGGCCTTTACAAAACGGCAACAAATGCTTATATTCTGCTTGCAATATAATTGCAGGTGAAATCTGGAATAGTGACGTTCTCATTAAAGAGCACTTTGGATTAGACAAAAGTCTGTGAATCAGATTATGACCCAAATCAGAAAAAATTTACATTTTTACTGCATATATCTTAAAGCACAACATTCAGAAAGTTTACAGTATTACAGTAAACTACAGTACAGTAGTTTACAGTATCATATGTTTTATTTTGTTTCTGCCATTTTATCATCTATTGTGAGGCCAAAGCAACCTGGTTTCTTATGTCGGTGGTTCTTTATTAATAATTATATTAAGATTTTAAGCCGTTACAGAGTGTTGTCATGTGACCATGCCGCTCGAGAGGCAGAAGACATAACAGAGATATTACAGTATTTGGTCCTTAGCACAGAAAATGACTCTTGATCTACACAGAATGCCTGTTGTTTTAATAATTATGTGAGTTAAATCTGCAGTATCCTGCAACATTACTTGTGTAATTTTGCTGTGTGACATGCAAATGATATTTGTCAGTGTAACGCAAGTTCTTTTGTGAAGGTGTGTATAAAGAAAACAAGGAGAATGATGATGAAAATGTTTGGGCTATTACGTGTCTATATGTGGATATTTCTATTATTGTTATGATTATATTTATGAAACATAAAGCTGGAAGAGGGTAAGTGGGGTTTGATGTATTTATCTGTTATTGGTTAGGCGATATTTAAGGGGTCACAATTGTAAGTACCTCTCCCTTCTACATTCTTTACCAATAATCAAAAGTCACATGACTGATTCCAGATCAGCATTAAAGGTCTTCTGCCAACTATTGTTATGGATAAAAGGACATTATTTGATTTGACACATTTTGTGTGATGAAGTTTTGGAGCAGTGTAACGAGAAGTGTGTGTGTGTGTGCGTGTGTGTGTGTGTGTGTGTGTGCGTGCGTGTGTGTTAGAAGCAGGTGGTGTGTTAATTTCTGTCACAGTTGTCTGTTGCCTCAAAACAAGCACCTTTTCAGCACACTGAAAGACAGACAGTTGCTTTTATTTGAAAAAAGCAGCCGAGAAATTCCAGATAGACTAACACACACTCACATCACACACTTTCTCACATCAAGATCAATATAAATCAGACATAGCACGGTTTGTTTTGTCTCTCTGACAATTCACACTGGGGTCCTTGCTCAGCTGCGGGCAGCCAGCACAAGGCCTGAATGTAATTTTCTCATCAGTTATTAAACAATAAATTATAGAAAAAAGACTAATTGTGCTTGATAAAACATTGAGAGAAAAAATGGTTTCTTTTGTAACTGGCTTTACAAAATGCTTTAATAAATTACTGTAACTTATCGTAAGTTGTGGATTGATTGTGTGTAATGGTCTAATATTAGTCTGGCAACCCTTTATATTATATACATTTTTATTAAATGATTTGTGGTTCTATTAATAAAGTAAATAACAAACAATCATAATATATCCAAATATATAATATTTAATATGATAATGTTTAATGTTCCTGCATTAATGTTTAATGCTTTATGGATAATATGAGCGCAAAAACCTAAACAATACAAAACAGGTTATAGACAGAAGATACATGACTGGAAAGTCTAAGTCAAATTTTGAACACACATGCATAATGCACAAACAGACATTTCAGCATTTGATATTCAGGCATATAGTGTCAGACCGTTTTGTGGTACTACATTAAAAGTGTTAAGCCAACCTTCACTTTAATGACCCCAAAAGAAATGAAAACAAATATTTGCATGCCGTCCCTGGGTGGGCTCGAACCACCAACCTTTCGGTTAACAGCCGAACGCGCTAACCGATTGCGCCACAGAGACCGCTGAGCATCGCTTGAGGGATGAATAGTATTTAGGGATACTAAAAACTAAATTAAAATAGTAAATTTTACTAAATTAGGGTTAGGGTGTATTTATTATATTCGGGTTAGGGTTACTAAATACATAGGTTTGCCTTTTTACTGTATGTTACATCGTTTACATTTTTATTGCTTCAGAATCGAGTTTCTATTGTTTTAAAACCTACAACAGGCTCTTTAATTGCTGTAATACTAGTTTAGTTTGTACTCCGTAGTCAAAGTAGTAGTTAAATCCAACTAAGTACGCAAGTCTGTTTTTTGCGTTCTCGGAGTTGAGAAACAACCATCGTGCTTCGCCATTGGACCAACAACCGAACGTCAATATTACGTCATTAATATTCATAGCCACGCCTTTGCCATAGTAGGTATTTTAATTTAGCCCCTCTGAATCCTGTTCTCTCCGGGCTGTTCTCACCTGTTAGACGCATGAAGTTTTATCTGCGCTGAGGTTTTAAAGAAGGGTGTTAGCTAGTAATATTTATTAAACAATTACAACAAATACTAGTGTTAATCGTTGCTTTAAAGTATTTGAGTATTATTTATTTTAAAGCAGAAAACATGAATTGTATTCCTTTGGTTCTGCTGGTCTTTGGTTTAAGCTCATCGCTGGCTCAGACTACAGCACCACCTCCAAGTAAGAGAAACTGATTCTTGTTAGAAATCTACATGTTAAATGAAAAAGCTACATTAAAAAACAAATAGCCTATAAGCAATTATTTTAAACTCTTTAATGATAGCATGCAGGTTGATACTGTGTAATATACATTATATGATAAGTTATATGGTTGCTGTCCCACTTGAATGCGAATCAAGTGTGATCATGAGACTGTAGATTGAGATTTTATCATTTTACTAACAATGTTCTTTAAAACAAGTTAACTTTGTTTAAAATAATCAACACTCAAAAATACATGCATAATAATAATTGTTATATAATTATTTATATTAAGATTACTTGCAGGACACAGAGCACATGTGTTGTTGAAACATTTAACTCCCATTTAACATGTTGTAGAAAGTGTCTATTTGTTGTTTAATATATTGAGTCAGGCACTGAAAATCATTGCTGATGTTATTACAAAATCAAACTCAACTCATTTTAACTCTAATATTACTGTAAACATTTTGTGGTGACATATCAATGAGATTTGTTTTACTTAAACCCAAAAGGGACATTAAGAAAAAAATATATTAATAAACTAATATGTTCCCTCTTAATTTCTCTAGGTTGTGAGAGCAAGAATGACACAAGTTGTGAGGAATGCTTGACAAATGTGGATGTGAGTTTGGACAAAAACTACTATTTTTTTGTGCACTCTGTGTACTTAGATGCAAACATGTTGGCCTGTCTGTTACGAGGAAGGTATGAAAAGTATAGCAGAGATCTGATAAGAACAAAAACACAGATAAACAAATCACATTTTCAGCGTCAGAGGGAAAAATGTACAGCAAGCTGTCTGACCTGTGAAACAGGTTTGGGTTTTTCTAAATGTTTATAGTTCATTGAATTCTTTCCTGTTTGGACACCTGAAAATTGCCTCAGTCTTTTCCTCCAAACACTTATACAGGAAAATGTCAGCCATGCGTCATTAAGACATCTGATTAATAGGCCAGTCATTGAATTAGTAGTGCAAGCATCACTATATCTTGCTCATAAGGTTAGAAATAAACCAACAGGTGAGAAAATCCTATAGGCTTACATGGACTTAAAAGTGTAAGTATTCAGAAATCAGTGTCAAATAATTATTTTACAGTTTATATTGATGTTTCTGTAACTAGGTCTCTAATGTTTGTTCTCACAATGTGGCGTCAGTGATGTCATCAAGCTTTTGCCTTATTTTTAGCTGTGGAATGACACTAATGTGATGTTGACATTCCGGACATTTAAACACCAGTCACAGAAACACAGGTGTTCCCACAGTTACTGATGGATTAGTCTATACATGCCATTTACAACATGTCATTTTCATTACCGTCATCATTACTGTTACAAATTTAAACATTTGTATAATTGTTAAATAAATATGCATATTTTTGTTTTTGATATGATTTCAGTGTCTATGGTGCATCAAAACTAAGACATGTATAACATACCCAGCCAAAACCATCTTACCCCCTCATTCCATCTGCCCACTGAATGATGCTCGCTGGGGCCTGTGCACAAGTACAACATGTCTTCTTCAGCCTTCTTTGTCTATTGTGAACAGAACTTAACAACAAATTTGTTGTGTGTAATGACAAATTTCAAGCCTTATGTGTGAAATAAATTAAAAAGTTACTGATGTGTCTTGCTTAAAACAAAGCTCAAATTAAGAGACTTTCAACCAGCATAACAATAGTTTCTGGTAAAAAAATCACCTACCCTTCCTTTAAACTTAACTTAGAAGTAACTACTTAATGAATATTATCTTAAACATATGTTTGACTTAAAATGTACAAATGTTTATAATGTGTGTGAGTAGGTACTGCATCACCTTATATGGCTTTTTTAACTTTCTTTTTTCTTTTTATGAAATCAGTAAACTTTCAGATTTTGATCATTACATTGTCTGTGGCTGGAGCGCTTCTCATCATTGGCATTTTGCTGTGCGTCTTCTGTTGCTGCAAGTGTGAGAACATCGGGTATGTCTGACACATTGTTAACCTGACGCATGTCACATGACCTTTTATAACAGTACTGCATTGATTGACAAAGCAGTTGTACCATCTATTTATCTGTCCTCCTGAATACTACAGGAAGTTGATGTCACACAACTTGGGCATTAATTACTATTATTAGTAATTAAGCCTATGGTAGACTTTCGCCATCTTTCTTTAAGAGTAAAACAATATAGAGGAGCAAAAAGAGACATTAGTATTAAGAATTTTTTAAAGTGAGGAAATCACACTGAGGACCTTGAAGGTGTCAAATGTTTAACCTAATCTAGGAAACTTTTTTTCACAGATCTGCTCGGTTTGAAAACAAGATGAACCGGCAGTCAGACAAGAGAATGACAAAACAGGAGCAGAGGTGAGAGCGAGAAACTGGTCTGTAGTAACTTTCCATAACTTTCCAAAATCTGGGACCTAAAGGAACGTAGCTGATGAGTGGTAGAAAGATTACCAGCATAAAAAGATACAGTTATCAGTTTATCAGTCTTTGGGGGGGAGTTATTGCATGTTGGGTCATTAACTGATAAATATAAACAGATATATGAAACCACACTGATAGGGACTGGTGGAGTTTTTAACTAAGTAGTTTACTTAGTGTGTTTTTACATCAATACATACAGAGACAATACAGAAGCTGTATGGGTGCAGTACCAACCTCTCATTTACCAGCAGACAAAGCATGTTGTTATGAGGAAAAGATGTGACGAAAGACGTTCCGGGAACAACCTGTTTGGCCGCTGCAGAGGACACTGATAGTCAGCCATTATAAAGGGTGTGTGTGGTTTCATTAGGAATTCATGTCCTTGTCTTCTTGTGTCACAGAAAAGCAGAGCTGAAGATAAGACACGATGAGATCCGGCAAAAATATGGTGAGTTGAGTAGAGTTGAACGTCTAGGGCATATATTGATACACCATATCAATAAACCAACACAATTAGTGCTGTGTTTACACCATGATAGAACACTAGCATGTTAATAATGTTTGCATATTTTTTAATTATTAAAAAATGAAAAAGTATGTAAAAAATGTTCTAGCAGGAACCCTTCCTAAAATGTCTTTATTTAGTTGCGCTCCCTCTACTGGTAATGATAAGATTTGTCCTTTAATCTTTATGGACTGAAGCAACTTTGCACTTTAGATTTTTAAAGTATATCTGTATATTCCGATCATTTATTTGTGTTGATATTATATGATGTTAATAAGTAAGCTATGTTTGGGTACAGACAGATAAATAAAACTACTTTTAAGGACACTAATACTTAGTACACTGTTTCATTGAGGATCATGAAAGGCCACAGACATTTTCAAGAAGGTATATGCAGCTTCTGTGTTCATTTGGTCTTCTCTCTCTTTCTCTGTCTCTCTATCAGGTCTCAGCAGAGCGAGTCCATACGCCAGATTTGACAATCCCAGCTAAAATTGTTACAAAAATATTTGGTTTCAGTGTTTTATAGATAAATCCTTTGACAATGTGGAACTCCATGCCATCAGAAATGTATCAAGAAGAAACACCAGGATTTTGCTGCTTCTTAAAATCGTGATTTTCAGTTACAGAATGCAACTTAAGATATTTTATTTTGTATTTTTGCCTGCTGACTAGAATGATGGATATTTTATCACTTATTAAAATAATTGAATATAAGCTTGCTTTGAATGACTTACTACACCATTGACTGATATTTTCACTGCCTAATAGACCTATTTTGTAAAGCTCTGAATATTTCCTCACTTGGTAGATGTTTATGTCATGAATTAATATTTTCAATAAAATAAACGTTGCTTGTTTGTCTTAAATCAATGCATGGACAGAGTTAATGTGTGTTACATAGACTTTGTTGCTCAGAGTTTATCATGTTTTTTGGCAATAACAGCTACTATAAGAAATAAGTAGGAAATATGAGTTTCCCATCACATGACGCATGTAAACAGAACTAGACTAATACACTTCCGCTACAACGCAAATTATTTTAAAAGCAATACGCTCACCAAATGTTCAGAGGTTGTCTGTACGTGCTTTAAATGTTTTTAAACGTATTTACATCAACAAGGAAACAGACACAGATGTTCAGAAACACAGGCCTGTCTGCGCGCATTCTCGCGAAGGAGAGGAGCGTCACGTGACCACAAACCGTCCAATCGTTGATAAAGTAGGTAAAGGAAAGCGCGTCCCCGTCAGCAGCTGGGTCTCGCTAGCGTGTGGACGGCGCGTTTTGTGTTCAGTATATCTTCATAATACAGACTTATTACACATCTGCAAAATGTCCGAAGACAAGCCCAAGGTGAGTATTCGGTTTATAATCGAATCATGTCTTTAAAACGCGCCGGATTGCCTTTGTGTTCCGGCTTCATTTCGCGCAACCCGCTGTGAGAGTCAGATTGCGCATTTATGCGGGAGAAAGGCGGTCGGCACGCAATCTTTGTCTTATTTTATTCAGTCTATACGCGTTCATTTCTGCGATACGTATCGTCATTCATTGAAAGTTATTATGGTATGATAAGCAGTGGTTCGTTGAACGCCATTGTTGTGTGCGTACCGCGCATTTCGCCCGGCGTAATTCAGCGTTTGCGGGTTTTTCTTTGTGAGAGCGGAGTGGCGCTGACCGGCCACGCTACGCCACTGGCGTACGAAAAGGCGCAAGAGCAGCGAGACAAAATGTTAAATCCTGCAGCACATCCGCCATTTGTATTATACAAATACGACAGATAAAGTGTTATTTTCCTCTGGTTAATCAAACGCATTCCCGGAAAAGTCTCATCTGATGTATTAGTTACGGGTTTCTGTTGCTCCTCGCTGCGCCAGATGCTTAAAAATGGCGCACACGGACACAACAGCGCTTGACAAGGCGGCGAATTTTCTGCACAAATGGTAAAACGAAACTTTCTGATTTGTTCTTAGATTTTGCGTTTTGAATCGCACATCTTGTTTAAACGGTTGTACATGTTGTAGTTACTGTGTGGTATAGACTCGAATTGTTACACTTGAAGAAAACTTTTAGCTTTCACTGGACTT
>JAZGTK010005415.1:0-22505 GCA_036877625.1 Ambastaia sidthimunki
GCTACAGGGCATACGCAAAGGTTGGCAAGTACCATACAACACTGTGTACGAAGCCCCTCCCCCAGAGAATCGTTAATGTTTAGCAACTGATAATTGGCTCTTTCTACTGGAAGGCGGGACTTCTTTCCCTAGAGCGGCCATATTTCCCCCATTTACAGTAACAGAAGTGTATCGTCATCTTAATATTCTATAATATTTGTCAATATCTAGCCATTTACCACAAAACTTGGAATAGAATTTTTTTAAAGAAAAAATTCCTTGATATTTACATTTATTCTTTTAGCAGATGCTTTTATCCAAAGCGACATACAAAAAGAGAGAGCATTAAACATTGTCTTAAGAGCCAACAAGTCCACAAAGCTACATTTACAAGTGAGAATCCCATAACTGACTTCCTGACAGATCTTGATCCTAAATCAGGGATCAGCTCCATACCGGGACAGATTCCTCCAAATCTCTCTTGTTGAGCAGCGCGTGATTGATCCGCAGGACAATCCAGTCAAACAGGGCACTGTACAGAGACTTAGCCATAGAGTCCCTGGCAGTGATAGCCTTGAGACAAGAGATTGGCATAAAGTCAGTAGACTCATGCACTACAGAAATGAAGATAGTGAACAGAGAAGCAACATGTTTCCATTCTGACAGATGATGCATATGATATGAAATGCAAATAAGTCTGTGGCACCACGTGGCACATGAAGGACATGCAAATGTACCTCACTGAGGCTGTAAGGCAGGATCAGTTTGTCATTAGCAGTCATTGCTTTCCTTGTAGTCAGTGCTTTCACAAGCAGCTCCACTTTAACCTGGAAATACACACCAGTTCAAAACAAACTACAGTACAGAACAAAACTACAGTATATACAACAATATTCAAATACAATCTTATAAACTGTTCTAGACTGTGCAATCCTTTAAAGCAAATTTACAACGTATTCTATTTTTAAAAAAACACTAAAATAAAGTGTGTAATTTCTACATTACTTTAAAAGCAACAACTATTTTTGAACCGCTTTCTGAACTTTCTCGTCTTCCATTGGACAGACAAACAAATAGCCCCGCCCTAAACTCACATCATTGGCTGTTGGTCTGTCAGGTGTCAACCCTTTACTTTTAAGCATTTAAATATTTAAAGCATGGTAAATATTTTCCATTTCTATATACCACCCAGCACAGTGAGTTTACAGCAAAGGCACTGAACCAGCAGAAGAGTCAAGAGTTTGGGTTTCTGTCGTGAAGTTGTACAGAAAACAGGCACTGATACCTTGAGGAGCTCAGACAGAGCGGAGAGCACATGATCCGGCCCCACTATCAGCCCCTCGCCAACCTCTTTGGGCTTATACGTCACATTTCCCAGGTACAGAATGGCCGATAGTACAGAGAATATTCTGAAACGCACCATAAACCATTAAACCACAACATATGTCCAATATGAGCATAATATTATCATAACTCACTTTTGTAAGTGTTAATGTCAATTGTGTGTGACCTGCATAGACTTCACAAGTAATCACTGGATTTCTTTATTTCATATAAAGAAATATAACTTGACATGACAGCTCATAATCATTTTAATGTGACTGGGTATAAAGTCCACATTGCATTATATCAATCAATAGCTCCTTTAACACATGTAGACCTTCTTGGAAATCTACTTCAGATTCTCTTTACATTATGTTGTTGTGTGAACAGCTGATCTGGTTTATTTACTGCAATTTAAAGGGCTGCTACTGTAAAAGGATCTTCACTATGTACGTCATAACCTAAAGAACTCAGATGACACTGATGACACTGAAAACATTGATGCATTTTTCCCTCTGTAACATGCACAGACTTGCACCAGATTTGCATTTGTTAGAGATACATGCAGCTGGTCAATTTTCAGCTATGCATCTTAAATAATTGAACAATTGCAAATGGTATTTACAGTCTTACATTTAACATTCTGTATTTCTGTGGGTCCAAAAGTGTGAGAGATGACTTGCAAGAATGCTTCTGTTTTGCCTGATTCTAACTAAACACAGTTTTTATTACAAATTGTATATGAAGGGGTTAACATGATTGTCTGTACATTACTGTACATCAACACTCCTCAACCGAGAAAACACAACTAAATTCATTGAGAATTTGAATTTATTTCAAGGAGGGACGTCAAAAACTTTAACAGAATATAATGAAAACATAAAACAATGGCTTGAATCAGTTGATTATTTTGAATGATTTGAAAAGAAAGACTTTTCTGCAGTACACTCACTGTTTTTTGGTGGGAGGCAGAAAGCCCACCATCTCCAGGGCCTGATGGAGTCTCTTGAACTCATGATTCATCTCTGCTTGATCCTCCAGAAACGGGTTCTCCTGGAGAAGGGAGCAAAAGGGACATTTTGAAATTGTAGATATATAAACAGATGTGAAACAATTGTTTTATGTCCTAAGAGTGAAGAGATCTGGATGGAACTGGACAGATAGTTTGGTGTTGGAATAATCTGATTACTAGGGTCTTTAATCAGAATACAGATGTGAGATACGAGTCGACATTGTGTTGTTAGTTACTTGTTTGAGGTAGTGGTAATCTTCAGGCCGCAGGAGCTTGAACTCATCTCTCTCCTCTTCTGAGGCCCCAATCAACAGATAGTAAAACACATGATAATTCCTGCAGATCAGACATTTAGCAGACGTGTCATGTTATATATGTCATGTGTTCTATATGTCATGTGTTCTATATGTCATATATGTTATGCATTTTTTAAGGCTGAAAAAATTTAGAAAGACACTAATTTCAGAAAACATTCCAAATAAAATGTACTCAAGAATAAAATGCGTAAAATGTGTTAAATGAAGTGTTCTTCTAGCTCAATTGGTAGATCATTGTGTTAGCAGTGGTTGGGGGTTCGATTCCTAGGCAACACATGATCAAATGTATTGCTTGAACGCACTGCATTGCTTTAGATAAAAGCTAATATATGATAATAAATGTAAATGTAAGGTCAACTGGATAATAGAAATTCATTTTACCTTTCTGTTTTTGCTCTGGACACCAGACGGCATTTCTCTAGCAAGTACTTCTCAACAACAGCCCTGAAAACATTCAGCAAACATTTATATTCTGTCCTTTCATTTTTGGCCTTTCTTATTTAGAGGATAGCAGAGACAGGACAGAAACTGATAAACAGGAAATGAGGTCAGGAGATATCTGTCAGATTTAAACCTGCATCAACTGCTTAAGCACCAGAGCTCAATGTGTTGAAACTCACCCTGTTTTTAACCCCTACGGCAAATCTAACCATTTCTGCCATTTTTAAGGGTGTACTGAAACACATTTTTAATCATTTGTGATATGCTCTGTATATGCTAAACACTCTTTAACAGCAAGAAACAAACGATTGCATCAGGTGAATAAATGCATTGGCATGTTCAGAAGATTCTGTGTGGCTGATAAGCCGTCGCAGGAGTTGCGACGAGACAACGTGCAGAAGCGCATGCATGACTCACCCTCTGACAACGCCGCTCTCCAGGTAATTCACCTGAATGAACTTCCCGAAGCGGCTGGAGTTGTTGTTGTATGCTGTTTTAGCATTGCCAAAAGCCTGGTGAGACCGGAGAGAGAATCAGATTAACAATGCACTTTGTTTTAGATGCCACGGAACAAACAAAAGTATTTCAGACAAAACATTGATATGGTGTTCATGAATGCTGGAAGAAGTTGCTAGATGGTTTAGACGGGACACAAGACGACCAAACTTAATTCAACTAGTCATTGAAACCACAACCTATCCAAACACAAAAACCATCAGAACTGAGACCACAGCAAACAGTGTCACATTACTGCCATTAGATAAGTCATTATTATTAGTAGCACAAACCAAATAGGTCGACAAAGAGGCTGGAGAAGAAAAAAACATTTGGTGGGCGATGCAAACACTTAATACTCCAATGTTCATGTTTATGATTATCATGTAAAAGATCTAATGAAGAGGTTTTAAATCTTTGATTTACAGTATCCTCAAGTTTTGGGGCATTAAAAAGAAAAAGCAATGGTCATATCTTATACTACAATCTCCCTGATTTTAATGTGTGAACAATTTATGCAGGACACAGCTAATCACTTAGACACACAATTGTGAGCCAACTGTCACAATACTTTGCCTTGCCGTTATGTTAAATTCATTTAAATCAGGTGAGACATTTGACTGTATTGTGCCTCATATTCATCTTTTAATCACAATCATCTTTTAATGGTTTCCTGACTGTCCCAATACTTATAGAGGGCACTGTATGTAGATGATCTTTAATATTTTTTTGAAGTCAAAATACTTCTTGTACCACAGCTTAATTTGTCTCAACAACAACTAAGCCAAACACAGGCCGATTTCCCGTGGGTAACAACACTGTGTGTCTGTAGAACTAAAAATATTTCTCTTTGTTTGAGCAGCCCCACATAGCAACAGCTGGCTCAACCAATGGTGTGAATGTAGAGCGACAGTATCTGTTTTTAAACACAGAAGGGGGGGGTCTTTTTATACTAGTGGTGAAGAAATTACACACTGTAGCTTTAAAAACAACATTATCAGTGTAAACAGTGTGACATGGCCAGAAACATGCAAAAACATGTTTGCATACTGTTCTCTATTGATTTTCAAAACATGGCATACTTACAATCTGAGACGTTACAATCTAAAAATATATTGCTGTAAACCTGTTTTTTATTGTTGTTTGACAAATATCTTTTTCACATACACGTAACAAGATATGAGCCATAAAGCTCCGGAATAGAGGAAAAAAAAACTAAACGACAAGCTCTTGAGTTCTTGAGTTTTTATCAGCTAGCCTGACGCAGCCTGTCTCAACATGTCACCGAACAGCGTTTCGTTCTGGTATTCTGACAAAGGCAACGCCCTGGGCTTCTACAAATGGAACTGAGAAGTTCAGACTTATCAGCACAGCAAACTACAAAAATCAGATCTCCCAGGTCAGCTTTAACATCCAGCAGGTGAGTTTCTCCAGCAGTGTCCCTTATCCCCTATTCACTGAAGAAGTAAAACCAGAAGGACAAAGGTCACAACACTCACATGCCAACGGAATAATAGAATGACAGTCAACAGTTGTGCTATTAAATCAGAAAAACAGGACACAAGAACTCTGAAACTTTAAAGAGTTTAGAGAAAGTTTGTGTTTGACGTGTGGCTGTTTTCAGCAGCTCCTCTCCCCTTTTTTCTTTTAAACAGTGGGACAAATTATACCTCTTCTAAATTTTTGTGCTTTTAGGCCAATGTTACTGCTAAAAGGTTCAGTTTCATAACTCACCGGGTCTAATCATCAAGGAGTTTTGGGCTCAGTACAAACAAACACCCAAACCAGAGAAATAGGCTGGCAATGGACGCCTAATGATAAACACTACGGGGAGAATTAAACACCCCCATTATCTGTACAAGTGTATAGCTTTCAGAAAGAAAACATGAGCACAATAAATGAGGAAGTGGATTAGAATAATGTGTGTAAATAGCACTAGCAGGCTAACAGTGTCCGTACTGTATGTACACATAAATGCAATATACAAAAGATCACTGAGATATTGCAGGAAGATAAGCAGGTGTTAAGGTCTTAAACAGCAATAAAACCAAAGCGAAAGGAAAACCGCATTACAAAGAAGCACCAATCAAAATGCTGGGATGTTCAAAACATCAAGATATTTCAGTGTGGAATATCAATATGAAAGGTGAACAAAAAGTACATTTATAATCTTAGTAGAATTAATATAGATTTCAATCAGGGAACCTCAGAACAGAACCTGAATGAAACCATGTTTATTTAACATTCTGTATGACTAATAATATTCAATAAAACAAACACATCAAATTTTAAGGGTCTCATTATTAGTGTATGGTCACACGATGGGACATATTTACATTAACATTTATGCATTTAGCAAACGCTTTAAAAAGTGACTAACGCTACATTCAGGGTATACATTTTATCAGTACGTGTGTTCCCTGGGAATCGAACCCTGGGAATCGAACCCATCTACCAGTTAAGCTACAGGAGCACCTAGTGCACACATGTAACAATCCTCTCTGATTCTTCTTTCCTCATCCATAACACAACTACTCAGAATTTACACTAACCTACATTTTTTCCATTCCACCTCATAAAGAAAGTATCTTAAACGGGCAAAACATAATACAAGCTGTTTGTTCCTAGTTTCCATTTACTCTCTTTGTAATTCCTTCTAAAGAAAGAGGCTGGGACGATAAAAGAAAATGGCTGTTAGGAAATCCAGAGAACTCGTTCAACCCGTTTCGAATCAGATTGCGATTCCCTGTTGGTTAGAGTTTTACAGGCTGTGACTGACAGCTCGGTTTGGGGGTGGAGAGACTTGAGGCCACATCACAAGGAAACCCCACAAGCAGTGAGCTGAAATGCAAAAACATTACTGCCACTTCAACTTTTTAACAAAATTCTGATGAGAAAATTTAGGAAGTGGATCATTTAAAAACAAAATGTTGCATTATTTTATCGTCACAGGACTACTGGCATACAAAAATATTTCTTCTTTCTTATTCTATCGTGTTTATTGTGTTGCAAATTCTACAGATTATAAAACTCTCTTATTCTCTTAAAGGTTGTATATTGGTTCTGTTTGTACTTTTTTTATCCTAATCTTAATTTTTTTTAATCGCAAACTACGGAGTGAGAATCATACCAACATTTTACTACATGTCATACTGTGAATGGTTCTGTTTTATTCTGACCAATAAAACTGTTTTCATACACAACAAAACTTTGGATATCCTGGACCAAAGAAGTTTTTAATATTGTGAAATAACACTCAATGTTGTGCTTGGTTGAGGAAGAACAGCTTCTGAAAACAAGGCCACAGGCTATCGTGCAGTTAACCAGACCACAAAACTAAAAAAATTGACTTACCAAACCAAACTTATCTAGTGACTTTACCAAACAAAACTTATCTAGTGGAAATTCAACAAAACTAACTATTGACTTCATTGACTTCCAATAAATCTCACTGTACAAACGTCAGAAACTCACTGAAGGCTGCGAACACTGCTGTGAATCTGTCCTTCACCTCATTGTTTAAAACTTCACAATGGCATCACCTAAAAATATCCACGTGTTAAAACACTGACCGCTATTTCCACCACAACAAGAGTTTCAAAATGATTAAGTTCCATAATCTATATAGTCTCTATTTATAGCATATGTGGAGTCAGTGGTCTAGAAACTCCTTTTGACTGGAATAAGTTGAGGAAGCAGTGTAAATTGGTTTCTGGATCCTCATTCTGGAGCAGAATCATTTTTGTCAGCCACATAGTGTACAAGTACCAAACATACCTCGCACAATTTGTGGTGCTAGTTTCACATAAGACACCTCCGGGTTATTATGCACTGTAAACAGCTTTTAAAATGCACAAAACATGCAAAAACATGAGGGGACAAGCCACTTCCTGCGAGGGAGGTCATTGTTTCCGTCCTGAAAGGGGCTCCTTATCAACAAATCAAGATACAGAGTTAAGTGAGCAATTGAACATGATGGACGAGTCTGAGAAATGAAACTAGAAACTAGAGCTATTGTTTAGTGTCAGTGACCTCAGAAACCCTCATATAATTCTCATATAAACGCAGATACTGACACAGTCAGGGCTACAACTGGGTTCCAAACTTCCACCATGCACTTTTACATCCTGTCTTGGTTACTATTTCACAGTAACAACAAAACAATGTTACAAAGTAGAACAAAGCAATGCGAGAGTGTTTTAAACCCACACCAGAAACATACCTCCAGCACTGGACCTGCCCCCAGGATAGTCCTCTCCACTCCACTTGTGTAACCCTTCTGGCTGAGTGCAGTCAAGCAGTGGATAAGGAAATTGGTGCTTTGTGTTTTGCCCGATCCACTCTCCCCAGAGATGACGATGCATTGGTTGACCTGCGCGTTCAGCATGGTGTGGAAGGCAGCGTCCGCGATGGCAAAGATGTGAGGTTCCAGCTTTCCAAGCGTGTGGTTCTCGTACATCTTGACGTATCTGGGATTGTAGATGGGCAGAAACTTGAAGGGGTTCACGGCGATCAGAATGTTGCTTGCGAAGGTGTAGATCTTCTGTTTGTGGAAACGATGTCGTAGGGTTGCCAGGATGCTCTCCTCCGTTAGCTCTGATAAGTTACATAAGTCATCGTATTCCTTAGGTTGTGGGGCCACAAAGCCCCTTTTCACAAGACCCTGAGCTTCTTTGTGTCGCCGGACAGATGTCAAGACATCATACTGTACGGATCCATCAAGGTTTCCTTCCAAAAGGGCAAAGTAGTATCCATCACTTTGAGGGTGCTGCTCTTGGGCCCTTCTGGGCCACAGTTGGACTCTCTGAACAGGTAGATCGCTGGCTTGGAGAACCCACTCCTCTCCGCCAAATTCCTGGACCTCCACAAGGACGTAGGGCTTGGAGGTGTCCAAGCCGAGCATGATAAGAGTGGTCTTGATGACAGAGGCCGCTGTGGCATCTTTTGGGACCTGGAGGACACAACATGGTCCAGCTTTGACGGACAACCTGGGGTAGATCTGAAGTGTGCAGGGAACTTCATCCTGGCAGGTTGTCCCCTTGCCGTTGATAACATTCATTCTTCAAACACATAGACACACACTAGCACACCACACTGCACAGTACAGCATGATAAGAATCTACAGCAGAAAAAAAGAGGTTATAGACACACAGCAGTCAGACCTCCAGTGAAATCATGTACACACTTGCCCTGTTATGTAGGCACAAATGGGTATAACACTTAAAGATAAAAAGCAAGTTATATTTTTTTAAATGTTTAGAATATTAAAAACTGTTTAGAACATTAAAAAACAGGCCTTACAGTTTATTATGGGTTTATTTTATAATTATACATTCTACATATACATACATACATATATGAGCGAGAGAGAGAGAAAGAGAGAGAGAGCGAATCTAAATAGTTCAATCCCACCCTAATATAACACAAGCCATTTATTTCCTGCACACCATAATAAACACTGAGTATTCAGTAATCAAGAGACAAAACAACTTAAATCCAATTCATGTTTTAACAATAGTGACAAAACAGCTACATAAACATCACAAAGTCTTGCACGATCTTTACAACTTGACAACGTAAAAACGAAACCATGCATATAATACTACTAACATATTTACCTGTTTCAAAACACTTTTGTTTTCCAGGGCGAAGTCATATCCAATATGGGAACCAAACGCTCTTGCGCTTTCCAGAAAACTTTCAGAAAACTAATAAAAGCGTTTTACCTGCATTACTGCGTAACCAAAACGCAACGCTTCTGCTCATACAAAACAGGTAAATGCTTAAAGGCAAAGTTCACACAATGCTCAACTAGAAAACAAGCGACTGCTGTCTTTCTCCAGCAACCCTGACGCCAGTTTCATTCCTGTCGGCGTTTTACTTCCTTACAGCGCAGTTTGCTGTTATTGCGGCTGATGCGATGCGTTGACGCGCCGCCCTCCTCCGCGTTGAAACTGCAATTGCATTTGTGACGCCCCGACGCAGGTGAACACCTGAGCTCAACCTCCAGCTTATATATTTATAACACCTCATAATATAACACTTAATAATCATCAAAAATTCATTCTTTTAATAGTAATTCAGACTTTTTACGCATGTAAGGCTTTGAAATTGGAAACCTAAAACATTTTTAGTTAAATAATTTGGCAAATATAGACTATAGTGATCATCTAAAAACAATATAATGATAACAAAAGACGTGCATAAATATTTAAAAGCAGAATTTGGGGGGAAAAGGTGATATGCACCAGACTTAGCTGCAATAAAATGCAGTAATTATATATTTTTAATGGCACGAATGAGTATTTGAGTATTAGTAATCATTACAGATGTGGGTATGATGCGATTTTAAATGTTACCACTTTAAACACGTTGGCTTTAAAGTGAAAAGCACTGTTAAATGCGTAAATGACCAAATAATATATACACACATTTAATTGTGTGTTTTGAGCTGACTGATATACGACGCTAAACGCCTGTTTTGTTCTTACCAGCAGGTGGCAGCATGCAACTAAATTTGCAGTCATTGCCTCGTCATCAACCAACCCAATATAAAAACGTTCAGTAACACTTTCATTTATATCTTAAACAAACCTTATTTCCCTCTGATTAACAGATGACTGATGTACTACTTTAAAATTCATTTTATATACATTTGTTTCACACGTTTTACATATAGGCAGAACTTTTACAGGTTTTTCATGGATTGAAATACAAAACTATATTTCATATAAATTCATAATTCTTTTCACAAAGCTTTCCAAGAAATACTTTAATGAAAACAGACTGCCTACTGCCTTATTTTTTGCTTGGGAACAACCAGCAAACTGTTTTTGCCCTGCAGTTATAAATATTTAGATTGTTTGATAATGAAACATCTCTCAATAACTAATTAATGTGTTCAGTCCTGAACAAAACATGGCAAAACTGCTTATGTGATATTCCCTAACCAATGAAATATAGGTTAATATAAAACTGTGTCCTTTTGTGAATGTTTTTCACAAATTGCCTCAGCTGTTGTAGATTTTACACTATGTTAAACATGCAAGTGGTGATTTAGACCTGAACTCTTCAAACACACACTTTATTTAGTTGTGTGTGTTTGTGAGCTGCTAAAATTTAAAAAGTGTGTATTTATTTGATTAAATGGAGGTTTGATTTTTTTTGAGTTGTCATGGTAATTCTGTTTACAACACACACAGAAGTTAACAGCCAACAAGATTTCATCTATTAAACTGAAAGAGATTTTAACTGGTATTTTATTTTTAGATAAGGTGTTACTTTCTTACACCCCCCACATCCTCTATCTGCCCTTTATTTCTCTCTCTCGTTCTCTCTGTTTTTCTGAGTGTATGCTGGCAGGAAGGGAGTGGCTAAAACGAGGATCCTCGGTTTCCAGCTTTTGCAACAGTTTTGCAACATGAGCTTACGAATCACTCGTCACTTTAACCACATTACAGCATAAACAAACCTCTGGTTTCCATAGCAGCGTTCTCTGCATCCTGGCAACAGAAATAAATATGAAGAGCTACATTGAATGATGACTTCCAGTGTATGACTTTTACAAAAAATAAGTCATATCCTGGACCAGGGCTCACTTCTGAAAGACTCAAATGTCAAAGACTCAAAAATATTACTCAAATCTTAAAAACTTTACAACATAATGTGACCTAATGTGCAATTATTCCTATAAAATTACTATAAAAATATAGATAGATAGATAGATAGATAGATAGATAGATAGATAGATAGATAGATAGATAGATAGATAGATAGATAGATAGATAGATAGATGGATGGGTGGATGAGTGGATGGGTGGATGGATGGATCTTTTTCTCTTTTAACTATGTACTTCTACTATCTATTTACTGGGCTATATGCTATATGATATACAACACTTTTTCCTCATTGGCATCACCCTTTTTTTCTCTTTTTGCATCTTTTTTATGATTCTGTTACATTTACTGGTATAGAGTAAAAGAGACAGCAGAGCCTTTAAAGTGTTGAATCCAGCTGATAAACTATTTTTCCCTCACGTTCAGAAACGCTTGTAAAGAGCAGCTGTCGTTTGTTTTGGGGGATGAAGACAGCACACAAAAAAAGAGAGAGAGAGAGAGAGGGAATATTTTACCTAATTTGGCATGTGATGGGCGGATTGGGGGGTGGGAGGGCATCCCTCGTAAACTTAAGTTTTAGTGTCGTAGCAGACTGAAAAGTCAGATCCAAGACCGCGCCTACATGTTTCAGGCTGAGCCTTCGAGAGAAAGATAACGGGACACGCCGGTAAGAATAAGACACAAAATCGTTTACCTACTTTCATTATAACCTATATCTAACATAAACGCAAGCAAAGCGTGTTTTTCTAATGTACCGACTATATAAATAACGCCTTTAATATTCCCGAAGATCGTTTTACGTGCATCCCGGACACAGACAGCGATGAGAAAATGCTGTATTTTGTTAGATCAATAGAACGGGGTGTTTATGGATAAACACAGCGTGCATGCAAAGTAATTATTTTGTGAAATTAAACTTTTAAAATTTCTTATATTTCTTATATTTACTGACGATCTTTGCGTGTTAATTGGTGATAAAATGACACGGTTTCAGTCATCCAGCAAAGACTGTCGGTAATCATCATAACAATAATAAGATTAAAAATGCATTTTTATTTGTGTATTTGATTTTTAAAGTACTATATTTGTGCTATGGGTGCGGCACGTGGACAGGCACGCCCACTACAGGTCGCTCGTGTCCGTTCTGATCATAATCTGTGTTGGGGAAATGTTAAGACATGCAACAAGCATGATTGTCCTAAGATGCACTTTTTAACTTTATTCAATTCATTCTGATTCAAAATGCATCGATTCCACGCGTCCATTTAAAATAAAACCTGATCCGATCTTCTGATTTACGTTTTAACATCCCCACCCTTCGTCTTCAGTTTTGACTTTGCAATACATGGGTTTTTGATTCTTAAAGTTGTTTAACATAGCTTAGCAGAAAGATACAGAGAAAACTCTTTCTCTCTATGTCGTTTTTCTTATTCCTTGTTTTACTGCTACAGGTATAAGTACAGCTCTTGTTTCAGTCCAGTTTGCATAACAGTCTTTTAACCTGATTAAGAGAGAAATTGAGTTACTTATGGCATGACCCAAAGGACCGCGTGACCATCTCTGTAGCTCTGTGTCCATCCTTCAGCGTTCTTGTCATGTTCTGTTTGTTCATATATTTTTATATATTTGGGTCCATTTAACGTTTTGTTTTCCCAAACATGGTCCATTTCTGCAGCCTAAAGATTAAGATGCAAGTAATAAATAATGCTTTGGAGATGTCATGTTATAAAGCCATGAGTGCATGACAAAAGCAAGTGTGGAGAGTTTCCTGCCACTGATAGTATCATGTTTCTTTAAGAACTAGTTTTGAAAGAGAATGCAAACTATGAAAAAGAGAACGGGGAAAGGTGGGCGGGGGTTATAAGAGCGAGACTACCAAAAATTGAGAGACAGAGAGGTCGGTGAGTTGGGGAAATACAGTGTGGAAAAAACCAGCAGGCCCATCCCTCTCATTTTGCAGTCTGATGGGATAAGAAACATCTGGAATAGATCAGCAAGTTGGAAAATGTGACACTAGACAGAGTGTAAGAGAGGCAGTGAGAAAAATGAGGGATAAATGACTCACAGCTATGCTATTCCCGCCTGTGTTTAAAATATAAGCCCTGTGAGGTGAGAGGACATGCCTTTTCAAACACCTCTGCTGTCTTTCCATATGTGGTTCTGAATGTATCTGCCTCTGTCTCTTTCTCTCAGTAATTGCTGTATTTGTATCCTTTTTATTTATCCATTTTATTATTTCAGTTTTTTTGTTTACCACCATCCACTTCATATGAAGGAATCATTTAAAAATGTAAACATGCGTTCCTTCACTGTTTACTTCAGCATCTCAGTGTAAACCAGGCGACAAGATGAGGGATGTATTCCTGGCTGTACAGAACTATGTGGGCGGGCCGGGAAGAAGGATGGGGGGGGGGGTCTCAATGCTGCCATTGTTAGCCTATCTGGCCACGCCCACAGAGACCGATGACATAAGGACTGTGGGGTTGGGAAAAGGTCTTGGTTATGCTGTGTTTGTCTAAATAGTTGGAATATGTTAGTGAGAGACTTTCTCTCGCCAGTCTGGAATGCAGTCTTGGTTAACACTCAGGGACATGTTGTTACGAAGCACTGATGACATTTATTTAGTACGCGATCATTTCATTTGCTGAGTATTATATTGCACTACAGGGTTTGAGTCCACCTCCATTGGCCAGTGTGAGGAATGTAAACTCCCCATGTGACTAATGTGATGCATCACAGATTAGCCAAGTTTTGCATTCATCATAAAAACCTCAGAAGTCTTGTTTGAGCTTTAAGTAAAACAATTTTTTCTTTCTTTCCCTTCTTTCCTTCTTCTAGGCAACCCAGGAAACCATAAAGGCACAAAACAAAAGAAGACCTCCATAGTAAACAGTACTACAGTAACACATAGCTGACTTGAGCTGACTTGTCTTGTGCTGTGATCCAGAATCCCGGTCCATCATGCCAGTGGTGTTGCGTTCCTCTCCGCTCCTGTGGGCTCGCGTGGCTGCCATGGTTTTTGCCTGCATAGCTTTCAGCGTTGCTCTCTACGGAGCGAATCTCACTCACGGCACGGGCGACTGGTGCGTCTTCTGTTGGAGTTTCAGTTTTGTTGGAACTCTTTTGATAGTCTTAGTCGAAATGTTTGCCTTGCAGACTCGCGCCCCGGTTTCCTGGAAGAACTTTCCCATCACGTTTGCCTGCTACGCCTCCCTCCTCTGTCTGTCCGCCTCGATCATTTTCCCCCTCTACTTCCTCAAAGGCTACGCGGGACGCAGCGAGATGATCAATTGCCGTATCGTGTCCACCGTCTTTTCCTGCCTGGCCACCATTGCGTACCTGAGCGAAGTGAGCCTCAGCAAAGCTCGACCGGGAGAGGTGGCCGGCTACATGGCCACCGCACCGGGACTTTTGAAGGTGTGCGAGACCTTTGTGGCCTGCATCATATTTGTGTTCATCAGCGAACCCGTATCATACAACCAGAACGGGGCGACTAAGTGGTGCCTGGCTGTCTACTGCATTTGCTTCATATTGTCAGCAGCCATCATTGTGATGTGTGTGGGGGAGTGCACGGGCTTCCTGCCTTGTTCCTTTGCACGCTTCCTGTCCACGTACGCCCTCCTGGCTGTGGGGATGTATCTCACTGCCACCATCATCTGGCCCATATATAAGTTTGATGATAAGCATGGAGGTCAGAGCCACAGACCCAACTGGTGTGGCTCTAGTATTGGTCTGTGCCCGTGGGACAAGCTGCTGGCCATCTCGGTGCTCAGCGCACTCAACTTTATTCTTTATCTGGCCGATCTTATCTATTCAGCCAGGCTGGTGTTTGTTACTGTTTAAGAGCAAGAATAAAGACAGTGCAAGATGATACATAACAGAAAGAGGGAAGAGGGAAGTTGTGATGTTGAAATGATAGGTCTTGAACTATTCAGTGTTATTTTTTTCATAGCTATATTTTAGTCATGCTTGTTTAGCAATCATGTGTATAGGAAGCAAATGAAGTTTAACTTGGTTCCTGACAAACAATTATGTTGTAAAGCTTATTTTATTTTTGTTGGGCACAAAACAAAAACGGTTCTTTTCTGTTTTTATCAAAGTCAAAAGTTTAGACCCACTACCTTACTCATAGTCATATTGTTCACATTGTTTCATACATTGCCTTAACATCTTGCCTTAATAAGTCTAAATAAACTATAAATAATATTAATACAAAATAAACGAACAAATAACATTTAAAAAGTATGGAAATTATGCAGTGACCAGAAAATGTTAAACAAATTGACACCATCCGCAATTTATCTAGATTATAGCTCAACTCATTCTGGGCATTTACGCAATCAACTTCATGAGGTGCATCATGGGATACTTCTCCAATATTGCAGGAGTTTCTATATATGCTGGACACACATTTCTTTTACAATCAGGTCCAGCTATAAAAATATATGAAAATGTTTTGTTTAACTTTAAAACTAGTTTCAGGCATTGCACATAAGCTGTTAATCAAAAGGTTTTTAGGATTGCAAAAAACATAGATTCATTCACCTGTGTCCAGACTTTTGACTGTATACATTTGTCCCATGTGCTACATTTTACCACAGTATTTAAAAAAATAAAATTGGTTTAATTTGATTTATGTTGCTTTGCATGAAGAACTCTTGTATTATTAACTTACTGATATTGTACAAATGTTCAGTCACCATGGTAACATTTTCAATTCTGTCGAGTTATTTAGCACCTGTTTAAAACGATTTGCTTCACTAAACATTGTGGATTAAAAAGCGCACTGCCTTTTATTAATTTCTGAAATGTAACTTCCATGACGTACAGTAAGACGCATTGAAAATAAATATACAAGGGAAATATAAATGTATATTTGGACATATCACTGAAACATTTCAGCCACCCTACGGCATTGCAGTCTGGATATATTATTAATGTGTATTATTCTTATATGCATATTGTACGAGATGCATATTTTGTTGTTATGCTATGTGTGCGCATATTACTCGAAAAGCGTCTGCAAATGTTAAAAGATCTTTGCTGTCAGATCTTTGCTGTGTTTGTAGTCCAGCAGACAGTATCGGTTACACAAACGCTCTTCGTAAAAGAAAGCGATGAGATGTTGACTGCTGCGTGGAGTCTCTGGTATTGCATGTGCCTGTCACAGACTGTTACAGTCTTCAGCGCTTGAATGAGAATGTTTCCATTGTGTTATCAAGGAGCGAGTCCTTCTGTGCTGACTGGAGAACAGCGCACACCGCACTTCGGTGCCAATGTGTAATCCAGCTCTGAATAAAAGCCCTGAAAATGAAACAAGTGTGTATCTGTGGTCCTGCCTCATGTGCGTTGTTTATACGTGAATCAGATTTACCTCCCGTTGATTCTGTCTTTGTTTAAAGTTGTGCTTGTGTGAGAAGATAGAGAACATCTGTGGATTCACAATTCACACAGGCGCGTTTACTGACTGCAGTTAAACCGGATCGCGGTACAATGTGAGCAGTTACCGCACACGTCTGCATACTGTCTGTGTAAACACACATGTACCATGTTGAATATACAAACGCATATAAAATACATGCAGAAGGGGGGGTGGAGTAAAACATGTAATTTGTCTCGAATGTTTCTGCTAAAACTCTTTAGGAGCATTAAAATAACTGACATTAAAATAAATGACATGACTGTTGGAATACAGTAAAAAAGATTTTTTTTTCTGTATATGCAAAAGTCTCTGATCTTTAACTGCAGATTCTTGGTAAACCTGGAAGTTTAGAGGAGACACATAAGAGTTTTCTTCTCAGTAAAGAAGTCTGAGAAATGTCTCCTTGTATGTATTATCCATTTAATCTCGTCGCTAAGAGAACAATGCAGATATCAAATAGTTCTTTCCTATGCAGGATAAGGAAGAACACACACATTCATTTACCTATCTCTCATTTAAACAGGAAGAAATAAAGGGTGTGGTCATGGAAGTTCATGCAGCTCTGTTAGCTGATCTCAGTCACTTTATCATTTCATTGACTTCTCGACACGAGAAAAGCACTAAATGGAAGAGCTCCTGGAGACAGAAGAGTTTTGCTGTCCGATCTGCCTGGATTTGCTGAAAGATCCCGTGGCAATTCCATGCGGGCACAGCTTCTGCATGGAATGTATTAACAACCATTGGCACAAAGGTGGTCATTTTGAGACTTTCAGCTGTCCCCAGTGCAGACAGACTTTTAGCCCCAGACCTGTTCTGAACAGGAACGCCATACTGGCAGAGATGGTGGCAAAGCTGAAGAGATTGGAACTTCCATCGGAATCTCAACTGTATAGCAACTACATGCCAGGAGATGTAAGATGTGATTTCTGCACAAGCAGCAAGCAGAAAGCTGTGAAGTCCTGTTTGGCGTGTTTGGCGTCTTACTGTCAAAATCACCTTCAGTCGCATTACTTATCACCTGTCTTGAAGAAGCACAAGCTCATCGAAGCCTCTGTGAACTTACAGGAGAAGATTTGCCCAATCCATGACAAATATTTGGAAATTTATTGTCGAACCGATCAACAGTGCATTTGTGTGTTGTGTGCTATGGATGAGCACAAACATCACGATGCAGTTTCAGCAGCCACTGAGAGTACAAAGAAACAGGTAAAAAAACTAGCTTTTTTTTTTGTAGGAGTATAAAGGTAGTTTTGTGTATTGCATAACAGAACTTTTTACTGCTCTTAAACAGAAGATCTCAAGAAACAAACGACTCTTTCCTCAGTCTATGTAGTTTGTTCGTTCCAGCCTCTGAGAGAATCTTTCAGCAACCATTATTTTCCACTGAGGCAATGCACATTTTCCAAAGTGCACTCCACCCCAATATGAACGAGTTCATTGTACAGAAAAGTTCATACAACAGAGAAACGGGTAAAAATAGATTCTGAACAGAATGTTTTTGAGGCAGAAGCTTGGGTTTCTGGCCAAAAACAAATAAATACCTGTAAATACGGGTAAAGTTATAAGGTTAGGAAAATATGCCAAACAAACTTCCTGCTTTGCATTCAAATTTTGACCTGTGCACACAAAACGTCCCATCATGGTATCTTTATTTCCGCAATAAAAACCAAACACAGAAGAGACTGTTTGTTGGCTTTGACTATGTGGTCAGCTACTTTGAATAAACAATATGCCAGATAACCTATTTTAAAACCCAGTTGTTTGTGACAAAGTTTACATTATAATATATGTCATACAATTAAGAAGGTCAAAGAATGTAAACAATGTTATTTAGGTGATCTCAAAAAATATATAAAAGTTACTTTGACCAAAGGCAAATATCGCCATAAACAAAGATTTACAAGAGGATGTTTTTTCTGTAAAATATCAAATTGGTTGTTTTTCACTGATTAGCAGCAGATCATGAACGTTACAATACAATGAACTTGTGGTTTATTTTCTCACAGAAGGAACTTGGGATGACAAGACAAAAATACAAGCTCAAAATTCACACCAAAGAGAAAGAACTAATGGAGCTCAAGCAGGCTGTGGATTCCCTCAAAGTAAGAACTTCAGAATATATTTACAGTCGCTGTGGACGTCTGATTTTTACTGTCACTTAGGAGCTAGCATAACAGATTTAGCTTAACAAAGCAGGAATTAATCATATCACACTATCAATGCATAAATTACTTGTTTCCTAAACTGTTTCATAACTTGTTGGCATATAAGAGCTCTGCACAGACTGCAATGGAGAACGGTGAGCAGATCTTCAGTGAGCTGATGCAGTCCATTGAGAGGAGGTGGTGCAAATTCAGAGATCTTATCAGAGATCAGGAGAGAGCTGCAGAGAGCATGCTGCAAACTCTACAGCAGGACATCACAGAGCTCAGACAGAAAGATCACGAGCTGGAGATGCTTCTGAAGTCTGAAGATCAGGTCCATGTTCTCCAGGTGACCCCTTGTGCTCAATGATATATTGAAACATACTGCAATATTGCTCAACATGAGCTATTTCACAAATGCTATCTATCTATCTATCTATCTATCTATCTATCTATCCATCCATCCATCCATCCATCCATCCATCCATCCATCCATCCACAGAACTGTCATTCCTTTTCTTCTTCCGGACTTCCGGATCCACCCTTCACAATAGCCACGCTGTCAGATTTTGGGAAGGTGAACGATGCGATATCTGCTCTCAGGAGGAAGCTTGAAGATGTCTTTAAAGGGGAATGGCTCCGGATCTATCAAGCTGGTAAGAGGGCAACATCCCAAGCTGATCTTTTGACCGCAACAGTTTCTGGTGATTTGTGAAATCATGTCTGGTGTTAAATGTGACGTGCGCATGACTTTTATTTTCTCTCCAGCTAGATCAATGAAGATCCTCCACTGCACAGTGCCCAAAATAAGACCAGAGTTTCTGTACCGTGAGTCATTGTACTGCTACAGAGAATGATATCAAATACATATAAAGACATTTATACATGAAAATGCAAAAATCCATCTAATGAATGAGTAAAGCAATAAATTAATGATAAGGTGAATTAGTCCCTCAATTACATACATTATACACGGGATTATTGTTTAATCTTGGATTAAACATTTAATAATGAAACCGTTGCAGATGCAAAAGTAAATATATAGTGGGCTCTAAAAATCCTAGATTTGAAATTTGAATAAAAATCTGAAATCAAAGTTTTAGGAATTTGAAAATTCCTGGAATGTGAAATTTGTATAATAAAAGTTCTGCATTATTTCTAGGCCACCGATTAAAAAACACCTAAACATATGCCAAATGATTTGGAAGCACATACAATGCTCTCTAGAACATTCTCAGATCATGCTGGAATAATATCGGCCTTCCGGTGTTGTACAAACTTGTGAAGTCTGTGCCAGCACTATAAAATAAACCTGCAGATTTTCTTCACATCTTTCCTAACATGCTCCTTAACGTTCCCCCCCATCTTCAATCCATTTCCCAGATTCCTGTCCACTGCAACTGAATCCTTTAACATCCCACAAGGACCTCAGTTTGTCTATGGAAAACAGAGAGGTGACAGTACGAAGCAGGGAGCAATCCTGCCCCGACCACCCTGAGCGATTTGATTACTGGTGCCAGGTGCTTTGCACAGAGGGCCTGACAGGCTGTTCGTACTGGGAGCTGGAATGGAGAGGAATGGGTATAAACATCTCCGTCGCATACAAAAACATTGCCAGGAAAGGGGAGAGCAGTGAAGCCCACTTTGGGCATAATGATAAATCCTGGAGTTTGTTTTGCTATAGGAAGGGTTATGCTTTCTGGCACAATGGGATCGTCAGTAAGATCTCTCAGCCTGGTTCGACAAAGATAGGTGTGTATTTAGATCACAGGGCAGGAACGCTGGCCTTCTATAGCGTGAGTGACTCCATGAATCTTCTTCACAGAGTTCAGACCACGTTTACACAGCCACTGTATCCTGGCTTTGAGTTTTCCTGTTATGGGGCTTCGGTCAGGTTTTGTCAGCTGGAGTGAAGAAGAAGAAAGGGGTGTTTTGGTTTTGTAAATTTTAGGGGACGACGATGCAAAAATCAATATAGGTGTGTTTTAAAAAATGTATAAGACAATCTTACATGGATATTAGTCTAAAGAATCAGGTTTTAACAGCTCCAGTCAAGCAGACATTAACACATGCATGACTATGACAACGTCTTTCCATTTAAACTACATTCTCAGTAAATTGCTGTTATTTCTGTCTGGGAATGTCCCGCGAGGCTAATATCACTGAAATGCCTTTACAGTCTCATAACTGTCTTTCCTGTCAAGCAGAAGCAATTGTTTGTAACAATAGAAATAAAATATATTTATGTTGACTATTATGTCTGATTTGCCTTAAAAATGGCCGTCGCTTAAATACTTAACAGTATCACTGGCATTTATTCACTGGGATAAATGATAGTCTACACTTGGACAACTGGGCTGTACTCAGTGATGTATGAACAAATCAATGGACACAGTGCCCTCTGGTGGTCGACTTAATGTGCTTTTCTTATCCCTCAGTGTTTAAATGATAAAATAACAAAGACATATATGGAGAAAGACATATAGTGTGGGAGCAAATGACTGGACAATAAAATGTAAACATCATTAAGAAACTTTACCCATATATTTACTACATACTTTTCCGCCAAAGCTCAAGTAAGTACCAGTCAAATGTTTGGATTATTGCTGGTTTCCGCATGGATCATATGAGACACGAATGGATCATTTGAGAATTATGTAGTTAACAAAAATATGAAACAGATCAAAAGACACTGTGCAAAAGTTTTCATATTTTGAATGCAGGGCACTTGTTAGCTGCTTTTTTCTACAAGAGATTGTAGACAAGAATCTTGAAAAACTAAAGATAAATTAAGAAGTTTCTTTAGTTGTATGTATATTAATCACAATATAGATCACGGCAGGAAACTGAAAGTTGAGACTTAATAAAGAATATAAATAAATGAAATAAACAGTGTAGAGCTAAAGCAATTGATTTAGGTCAGGCTGATGGAAACCCAAAAACAATTTAATGTTGTAAGAACGTTTCCCTAATGTTTCCATTAAGTAACAAAAACAGTTATTTTAAAAAGTTCTATAAGGGTTCAAAGCTTTATAGATGCTGTATTAACATTATTGCTTGGTTATGGAACATTATTTAAACATTTTATTAATTCTGTATATATATACTTTGAAGAACACTCAGGACTTAATCTGGGTCAACACACAGAAGCTTCCCTCACTAATGTGGTTTCAGACAATGATACAATACGAACGTTTACCAGCTCCGGGTTTGGGGCTGAAAATATGCTGCTATTTGGCAGTGCACCAAGATGCTGTCCTGCTTGTTTTGGAAACAAAATAACATTCCCACAAGACAGATTTTCACATAGTTACAGAGGTGATTCAGAATTATTATACTGATTTACAGCTGAAATGAAACTATTTGTTTATAAGCTTCACTAGTTGGGGTTATTAAATCCAGATTTTGTTAAAGGTCACGTTCTGTTGAATGCTTCTAATGTTTTAAGTCCTTTGTTAAGTTTGTTTATCTGTGTCATTTAGACAGCAGATCTAATTTTCTTCTTCTTCAGTGGAATGTTCTACAGAATTAATATCTAGTGTTTCTCTGATTTTAATAATAGAAATAAACATCTAAATGGTCTAGAGACCAGATCAGAAATATCACCAGACACACTTAAATGGGTTTAAATGTGAAACTTTAGTTTTTCTTCTAAACCTTTTCTTGTCTTCAGGAAACACAGTGTTCTGCTATTCTGACAGTCAAACCTTAATTCTAACAAACAAGTTCCACATGACTGATAATACCGTGTTTTT